>JAOXYD010250255.1:0-16454 GCA_028565735.1 Pinacopodium congolense
CCTCTTGAACCTCTGGTGGATGCAGGAAAACTTGACCCTCTAGCTTGAGAACCTAGACCTCCCTGTCTAAAAACCCCTGTAACTTATGGGGGTGCTGAAGATCTTACCATTGACATCTCTGTAGTAATCAATTGAGGGCATTCTCTCATAAAGTGACTATCCTGTCCACAATAGAAACAGCCTATTGAATTCATTCGACACTAGCCCAAATGTCTCTTTCCACAAGTACTACACTCTAGCATTGATGTTCTGGTGTCACAAGAATCCCTGGGTTTATTAGGTGACCCAAAGGATCCCTGACTGGTTGATCTGTCTCTACTAACCCTCCTACCACTGATCCATCTATTCTTGCTTTTTCTTACTGAACCCTGAGATGAGCTAGCTGGTGCACTGCGTTTTTTATCTGATCTCACAGCTTGGGTAATTGCCGTTATATTTCTTTCTACCTTCACTGACATTGGACCCTGCTCCATGTGGAAAAATTCTTAGCCTAGTGTGTCTATGAGGCCAAAGACAAATGGATCCTTAACCTAGGGTTCAAACCTATAACAAACCTCTTACCCTTTTTCTCTTTACTGTCAGCAATAAACGGAACTTGTCTTATAAGCTCTGAAAATTTCTTCTCATATTCCATCACTTACATTGGACCCCTGCTCTAGGCTGAAAAATTCCTCTACTCTGGCATCCTTGTAACTCTGGGGGTAAATTTTATCAGTAAATTCTCTCCGAAAATTAGCCTAAGACACCCCTTCTAGATAACGTCTCTCAATAGCTTCCTACTAATCCTTTGCCTTACCCTCGAGGAGCAAGGTAGAAAATACCACTCTCTGCTCATTTATACATCCCATAACTCTATATATCTTCGTAACCCAATCTAGCCATGCCAGTGCACTCTCTCGATCTCCACCCCCATTAAAAGGCTTTACACCCAGTTTACACACCCGCTCAATAGAACATCCAGAGGTTTCTCCACTATCTTGTGATTGCCGCATCACCACGATGAGTATCTGAGCCATCTGCTCTACAGTAAAAATTCCCTTAGTTAGTTCTTCTACCCCTAACAGTTGAGAATAGGGTTGATTTATGGAAGCACTCGCTAAATTTGGCAAGTGTTCTTCTTCCCTTGTTGGTGGTGCCTCAGGTGTAGGAGCCATTGGTGTGGGCCTAAGGGGACGTCCATGACCTCGTCTGAGCATCGTGTTGTGCATTTGGCAACTTACAAATGTGTAAGAATTTCATGTCCTGAAATATATGCATGTCAACTACAACATTTTACAAGTCACCTTACTTTGAAGACAACATCAAAATTTTTTACAAAGGCATTAAATAGAAGAGGTAACCTTGGCTTTGATACCAACACTAACAGACCCCTTTCCTGATGACTAGGTGACCTGCCCCGCACCCCACAAAGACTGTCTAGTCAATATCTAATCCAACTAGAAAGTTCTCCTAGGGATAAGCCTTTTCCCTTTTTTTCAAAATAATTTAAAGTCAATATAAAGAAAAGAAAAGGAATACCAATGGAAGTTTATAAAAGAAAATTTATTAAAAATTTCGGTAGAATAAAAGCTGTTATTTAAAAAAAACCAAAACTTTTAGGTTCTTGAAAAGCAATTCAAAACACTTCTATCCACTTAACCAAAGCACCACTGCTAATTTTGGACTTCAAGTTAATTCAGAAACAATCTCAAATGATCAAACACATTCCCGCATTTAGTTAGAGCAAAGAACATTTATAAATGACCACATTCTCACAATCCAAGTTCATGACATGTTTACAAGGATGAACTATATGTAGTAAAAGTTTACAAGTTATATTGACGTAAAAGATGTTCAAAGCATGTTTATAATTATGCAATATAAGTAAAGCAAATGCACACAAAAAATTTCCTACACAGCTACACGTGACGAAGGTAGCTACTTAATTAGTGGAGTCCTAGCTACTGAAGTCCCTGAGTGTGCACCTGGGAGGTTAAAAATAAAAGAACAGAAAATAAAGGGTGAGCTAAACGAGCTCAGTGAGTGTTATGGTTTCCATTCAAAAAATTTATACAAGCATTAACCTCCATAAAGAACAAAAATTTTCTGACATAATAAATTCATAAAATCAATGCATATGTAAGACACAATCAAGTCTCCCTTTTTTTTTAAGGAAAACAAAAACGGCCATCGATAGTTTTATGAACTTTTTCTTTTAAAATTTTCTTTGCCATTTGGTACCATTAGGTGTAAAGCCACAGAGTTGGTTCTGCATCACTTACCCGTGCCTGGCTAATCTATAGTAGTGGTGCTGGTTCTGCATCGCTTACCCATAACAATGATTGCCTGTAATAGTTCTAGCACAATATATACTCCATGCGTGCAGAGGTCGACTCATAAGCCATGCTGACAAACATGACACTACCCACAGGTAGTGACAGAAATCCCTCAAACACTGCCATGCACGTTAGGCGTACTCTAATCTGTATAATTATATGTATGAGGACCCAACGACATACCATAAGCAAAAAAAAAAAAGATCAATACATGAACTTGACTCGTTTCAGTACCAATTCAAATCTTCATATCAATTCCGTTTCAAATCATATAAAAACCTCATTTTAATGTCATTACAAATCATATACAAATTGTAATTCAATGCTAATTGAAATCATATGCAAATCTCATTTCGAAGCCAATTCAAATAGGGTGAAATTGTGATTTCAAATCTAAAACTGTAGCAACATTTATTTGTAACATTTCAATCACATGAAATTAATCATATATATGTTGTTCATGATAAAGTAGAAACTATTTGTTTTTCATGAAATCGGTTTATGGATACACTCATAGTTTTGTCATCTATCGTCAAGTACACTCACGTGCTACGTGCCTCTTCTTGACCTATACAAGCGCATTTCACTTAGGTATTTATTTCCAATTTAGGAAATAAGGGATTAAAATTATATTTTCACCCATTCTAATTTATCAATTTCTTCAAAACACTAGTTCCCTCAATCTAATCTACCATATCATGATCACACATGATGAGTTATGGTTATGACCTATGTCCAGAATCCATACCTCCATTTTTCCTTAATTTTCACATAGCAAATGTTCAAATTATGATTTAAGGTCTTCTGGACATTTTTCCCCTATGTCTCTATTTTCTATAGCATCTAAAATCACACCATTGTGACTTAGAAATCGTGAAAAACGTATCAATTATCACAAGCTATGTCATAACCGAGACAGTATCATGTTATCATTTTCATTCTCACTGTTCAGTATCATGCATCCTGCATTAGGTCTAAATTTCTTCTAGAACATTTTAGTACTATGGCTTAGGTTTCATATGTATTCGGAATCACCTAATTTTCATGTCTGTAGCCTAATAGATAGTCGAAACAAAATGTCTGGTTCAAGTGATCTGAGAACTAAATATAATCATTCTCCAAACATATTTCATTCTCTTATCATCTTCATCCCTTAAATGCTTCCAACTTATTATCTACTCTATAGAAAATCAAAGTTTATCATTTACCTTACATATTTCTCCTACTAAGAAGCCCCAAAATTACAAATTTAAGTTAGGGAAACTTACCAATTTATCTTCCAATCTTTTAGGAAATTGGTGAACACCAATCCTAAGTTAGAATTTCTTCAATTTCTACTCCAATTCCATAAAAAAAATGACACCTCTCTTCTTCCTCTCCTCCTTGGATGAACTTTCCCTCTTTCTCTCTTCTTTTCTCCCTTTCTTTGAGGTTCTCACGTTTCTTTTGAAAGAAGGAAGCAAGATGTCTTAAGTTTTGCTTTTTATTCTCATTTAATAGCTTACGTATGTCACTTTCCTATTTGTCATCACTAATTACTCATGAAACACATATCATCATCTCATTGGTCAACTCTAATGGGTCATCCATTAACTAACATCATCTAGAAAGACCAAATTGCCCTCACTTGGTATGAAAAGATCAAATTGCCCTTTAATGCATTTAATGGACCAATTAACTGAATTAAATCCCAAAAACATTCCATTACCATTTTGATTTTAAATTGACCATGAAATACTCTAATTAGGGTTTTAAGTTCCTCAAAATGTTTTTGAATGGGTTTAAAATCATTGATACCCCTTATTTTCTAAAAATGATATTTTTGTCCTAAACTTATGAAATTCCCAAAATTCATTCGTTTGGACTTGTTTTCGATCTGATTCAGTGTCCTTTGATTCTAATGCCTATTTTGGGTATTTTCATCATTTTTTTGTTAGGATCCTCAACTCCCTATTCAAGTAAAAATACAGTTTACTCAGGTTCACTATACATATGAATATACTATTTACCCAAAATAAAGTCTATAAACAGGTAGAAGGAAAAGTTCGAGGTTTTACAATTACTCTTCTAAGAAATGTAACTTTATACCATTTAAAATATGAAAATTCTTAACTCCTAATATTTCATAATAAGTTAGCATTCCTACATTTTACTTTTTTTAATATATCATGTTATGATTAAATTAGGTAGTAATACCACTTCAATTTTAATTAATGAGTTGATTATGGTGTGGTAGAAAGTTCTTAATTTTATTATATTTGCATTAACGATCAATGTCATTTGTTTTAATGGATTTAAAATTAAGATGAATCATATCATCTCCATTTCACTCATATAAAGTAGTAACTTTTTATTTTTTGGTATAGGATGTTAGGTTTGTTATCGTTGTCAATATCAAAAGTAATAGCTTTATGGAACTTATGAACTTGAACTACTTCTTGTGAGGTACTAGTTCTTACCAATATTGTTAAAATCTCTTAAATTTATATTCTAATTTTCTTTCTTAATCTTAAGAGAAAAGGATATGATAGTACATTCTTTATAAGGGGTTTACCAAGATCTAGGAACTTGTTTTAAACCGTAGAAGGCATTTAAGAGCTTATAAACATAGTGAGGAGCATCATAGTTCACATCCATTTGATAAAACTTAAATCCCATGTAGGATGAAAATGTTAATAACAAACTAGTTGCCTCCAATCTAGCTACCAGTGAAAAAATGACCTCATAATCAACTCTTTCTTCTTAATTATAAACCTTAACTAATTCTAGCCTTATTTCTCATAATGTTAGCTAACTCATCAAGCTTGTTTCTAAACACCCATTTATTGCCAATAATTTGATGATCATTAAACCTATGCACTAATGTCTAAAATTTTTTCCTTTCAAATTAATTCAACTTTTCATTCATGGCTAAAATCAAACTTTCATCATTAGAAGCTTCATCTATGATCTTAAGCTTTATATAAGAAGTGAAAGCAATATGAGATAAGTATCTAAATTAGGATCTAGTAACTACACCTCTTTAAACTTCACCTAACATTTAGTTAAAAGGGTGTTCTTTCTTAAACTTTCATTTTTAGGTAAAATCTCATCCCTTCTGTTACCCTCACTTGGTTCAATAAAGGGTTCACTAGGTGTAGGTTGAAAGTCTAGGCTTTCCTTTTTTTTTCATCTAAGCCTGGTATCTCCAAGTCCTTTGACAAGCCTTTGTCTACATTTTCAACATTCTTCTTCATATTAAAGGAGTTTGATCCATTAAAAACAACATGCATAGTTACTTCAATTAAGCTCCTTGTATGATCTACCAGTGAAGGAATATCCTACAAAAAGCCCTTTATCTGTTATTACAACAAACTTACCTAGGTTACCTTCAGTGTTCATGAAATAACTAACATTTGGCTTTTTACCATAACAAGGTTCATAAGGGTTTTTATCTATATAAGATCTTATATAGACTTTATTAGATACAGTACATGCATAAGCTATAGCTTCCCCCTAAAAATTCTTTAGAAGGCTATACCCATTCAGCACTATTCTAGCCACCTCTTGTAAGGTTTGATATTTCCTCTCACCAACACCATTTTGTTGAGGGGTCCCAATAGTAGAGAAATTATGGAAGATTTCATATTCCTCTCAATAATAGTAAAACAACTCATTCTCAAATCCCCTATCATGATAACTTCTAATTGTTATAATCATAGAACCTTTCTCAAGTAAAAATATCCCAACAAATTTAATAAATACTTAAAACACTTATCCTTACCAACAAGAAATATAACCCAATTAAACCTACTATAATCATCAATAATCACATAAGAATACAAATTTCCATCTAAACTAGCAACTTTTGAAGGGCCTAATAAGTTCATATGTAAAAGTTACAAAGGTATAGATTTTGTTACCAATTTCTTCGGGAAGAAACTCTTGATTTGCTTCCACATTTAGCAAGTATCACATAACTTGTCCTTCTCAAACATCACCTTTTGTAACCTATTCACAAGTTCCTTAATGTTTAGGATGGAAATGAGCTTTATGCTTGCATGTCCATCAAAGCATCTTCACTTAAAGATATAAAATAATTAACATCATGGTTAGAGAGATTATTTAAATCAATGGTATAAATATTTCCTTCTCTCTTACCAATAAAAAAATACTATTATCCAACTCCTTTGAAAAATACAAGACCTTCCTTTTTAAATTCACTTTGAATTCTTTATCACAAAGATGGCTAAAAACTTAATATATTATTCTTTAAAACATATACTAAAAGCACAATATCAATCGTATAATTATTCTTACAAACTTTGTCAATGCCAACAACCTTACCCTCAACATTATGTCCAAAAGTCACATAGGCACCATCTTTGCTCTTTAATGATATGAATTGAGAAGCATCTGTTATCACGCATCTAGAACACCTACTATGTAATACCATTTTTTTCTCTTGAATTCCTACAAAACAAAGAAATTCATTTCACTTTAAGTCCCCCACATTAACTTAGTTCCTTAGGGGTTATACACTGTTCTACTATCTATGTCTTTTGGTTCACTATGAAACCATGATTGTTTATCAAAATAAAACTTTTCTACATACTAAAATCTTCCATAATAAGGACAAATCAAAGGAACATCATAAAAATTGAAAATTTGATCTCATTTTAATCCTAAATATATTTGTAGATCTACTATTCCTAAATGTTCTAATTCATTTAGGCCATAAAATATGCATGAATCATGCCTATAGATATTTGCATATGTATATAGGATGCATGAGTGGAGGTTGGGCTAAATCGCCTGGAGTGAGGCATAGATGGAATGTTTTCAAATTATCCACTTCTATTGTACATGCACATTTCTTCTAGATGTAGGCCTAGGTGAATACACAAAAGTGTGATGATTCTTCTAACATTGTGATCAAGATGTGGATGCACCATTATCAAATGATCACTTAGGACCATGTTCTTCAATAATATTTTTTCCTTTAAAAACAATTGTTTTGACATTAAGAGTTCCACTCCCTTGATTGAACCCTAAGCTATGCCTATCACTAGAAGCCTTTTAGGTTCCAAGCATGTTATCTAAATTCTCCTTTTCACTTTTTAAATTTTATCATAATTCTTTTAAGGAATTTAACTCATTCTTTAAAGATTCATTTTGATTCATTGATTTCTTCCTATCATCATTATCAACAATCACATTTCTATATTCTACATCATGCAATTCCTTCTTTACTTATCATTCTCAATGTTTAGTTCATCCCATTTTCAAAAAGTCCTTCTATTTGAAAAATATTTTCTCCCGCATTAAGGTCATGGTTTCTGTACATTTCATTAATTCATCATACATCAATTCATTTTCATCATCATCATCACCATCATCATCATCATCATTATCAAAAGTTTGGGAACTAAAGATACCTCATCCTCCAATGCCATAAGATAAAAATGGGTAACATCCTTTTTTTATTCTTCACCCTTGGAATCCCTTAAGCTTTCCATATCATAGCCTTTAAAACTTTCCTCTTCTTCCACTCCTCCTTTTCCTCCTTTTCCTTCTTACCATTCCTTTCTTCCTTCTCACTCTCCTTAAGAAGGGGACATTGAGTTATTATAGGGCCAAATTGCTTACATTCAAGACAAACAATGTTAGAAGATTCTTTTGAACTTATTTTTACATTTCTTTCTTCTTTTAGAGAAGGAATTTTTCTTTAAGAAATTCTTGAATTTTCTTGTGAGGAAACCAATATCATCTTCAATTTCATCTAAAGATTTCTCCTTATCAATTTATTCTTCCTTTATGGCCTTGAATGGCAAGTTCTTCCTCTTTATTTCCATATCCTGCTTCTTGGTCTCTTCATGACTCATCTCATATATGAGGAGTGAGCCAATCAATTCCTTCAAAGGAAACATGCTAAGATCTTTAGCCTCTTGAATAGAACTCGCATTTGCCTCCTATTGCCTTGGTAAGGATTTAATTATTTTTCTAAAAAATTCCATATTAATATAAAACTTCCTTATACCCTTCAATCCATTATTAATATCAATAAATATTATTTATATATGCTAGATATGCTTTCATCATGATGCATGTTAAATAATTCATATTAATATGTGACCATAGAATCTTTATTATCATTCACTTAATTAGCTCCCTTATATGTAACCTCAAGTATGAGCCAAATTTTGTGAGCTGTCTCACTCATCGATACCCTATCAAATTAATTTCTAATAAGTGCATAAAATAAAATGTGGATAGCCCTATTGTTTAATGAAATTATTATCTTATCGTCACTTATCCAACCTTAATGATCATTTCCAACCTCTGTGGGAATGTATGGCGCTACGCTAACTACATCCCATAATTTGATGATATTGACCATGAGAAAGAATTTTATTCTTATTTTCTAATAGAGATAATTATTCCCATAAAAAAACAATTCTTTATTAATGTTTTACCTCTCTTGACTTAATGAACCTATTAAATATGTCATTCTAAATCATTTTTCTCACAATTTTATTACAAATTAATCATGAACAAGTTAGCCGTGCTCTCTGATACCAATTATAAGTCCTAAAGGCACCCAATAGGGAGGGTGAATTGGGTGTTTACAAATTTTCTAAGTTAAAAAGTTAAGCCAATTAAACCAATTCCAAATTATAAGCAATCCCTATGCCAAGATTCAAACTAGATGATACGCCAATGATTATGCAAAATATTCATAAGGAAATTATAAATCAATAGAATAATAAATAATAATTAAATAGTGAGCTAAGGAGGAAAAATAAGAATTTTATAGTGATTCGACAATAACTTCACTTGTCTAAACATGAACCTATACAATGATTCATACCTCAACAAGATTAAAATTGCCTTTGAACAAAAACAAGTGGACTTTCAATGGTGTTTTTACTTGAACCTAAATAATCAAATGGCTCTTATGCTTTTCAAAACGAAAAATATGAATAATTAACCTCTTAAAAGCTTAACAAAGCATAAATTGTTGGATTGAAATCAAGAAAACCAAAGTTAAAACTTGAAAACAATAATATTGCATAATAAGAACTCAAAAACACATAAAACTTGATGTTTAATCACTTTGTATTATCAAAACACTTTTAAACTTTCATAAATATTCATCCAAAAGCATTAGACCACTTATTTGCAGTGCTCTTAAGCTCAAATTCACATTAGACCTATTAACTAGCAGTTACAAATTAGAAAAAAAATTATATTTTCCTTGAACTTTTTACTCATCGTTATACTTGATATTGGACTATCAGTCGACTAGTATGTGTGAGCTAATCAATCGATGGTAAGGCTATCACACGCCACAAAATATTAAATACATAACTTCGTAACTATGTAGCATGATAAGTCATAGCCAATCCCATAGAGAATCATTTAGTGTTTTTACTATTTCTAATATTGCACAAAATAAAATAAAACCTCACTTGATTGAATTAAAATAACATAAAATAAAACCAATGAAATTGATAAAATAAAAGTAAAACAACTAAATCAACAAATTGGATAGAAGATATTTCCATGACTCAGGAAATCTAATTAATCCTTGAAATATAACAATTATATGATGCCAAAGATTTTAACCTATAGACACAAACAAGCCTTGCTTCCTATGTTCCTACCATTTTTGATAAACCTAACAAGCTCTAAAAATACCTTTAACTGCATGACAGCCTAGAACAAGCTCTTTAGATTTAGTGATGTAATACCATTAAGTACTAGGGAAAAGTTATCTTAAACCATAATCTTCCAAGCTCTAACATGCCTTCCCCTCTTTGTGCATCTCCCTTCTCCTAGTATGACCTTTGCAGGTGATTAAATGATTAATGTCTCATCACCCTCAAACTTTGGCTTGCTCATGCCTAAATCCTTCAAGCATATGATCATATCAAACTCCTCTCTTTTCTATTCCTCCTGCCTCTTTTGCCCATTCTTCTTCCTCCTCGTCCTCCTTAACCTACAAGGAAAATTAATATAAATGTGATTAGCAATACCAAAAGAAGTACTACTTACCTTAGGATTTGTTTCATTTTCCTTCTTTGCCAAGAATACCTCCTTTTCTTCATCAAGCTCCTCTTGCTCTTGTTGTTCTCCACCCTCTAGTGAAAGGGCAAATGTCATCTCCCTATAGTCCTCCTCTAGTTGGCTAAGAATACTTGTCGAGACTTGGGCTTCTAAGCTCGCAACCACTTTGACCAATTGACTTACTTGATCTTCCAAGTCCTTCAAGCCACTCCTTGCTTCCTACTAGAAATGAAGATTGCTCATGGCCAGACTCTTTACGATCACCTCTAATAACATCCCATCAGCTTATGGTGACGATGTCGAAGGTAAGGTAATGGGCTGGGGATGTGGTTCACTTTGATAGCATGGCAGCGAAGAACTAAATCCATACTAATTGCTCCCACCTGAGAAATAAGGTTGATCCTCCCATTCCGAATGGTAGATCAAAGTGTAATGATCACACCATCCTTGCTGGCACTCTCGGGAACCGCTAAATCCATAAAACTATTACTCATCTTATTGTGTCAACCTTGGGATAACAGCTAACTCAAACTCATCATCCACATAAGAATTATATCATGAAGTATTAGAATAAAAAAAATATTGAAAATAAGCCATTACTCAAAAAAGCTGTAAAAAAGAAACAAACAAAGATCAAAAATGAAAAAAGAATAACAATAATAAAAAGAAAGTCAACACAAAAAATAATAAATAACACATACCAGATCCCCAGCAATGGCGTTAAAAATTTGATAAAGCTCTCATTGTAAGCTATCAAATAATAAAATATCTAATTAACCTAACTAAGTAGTTAGGGTGAGACAGGGTCGAATCCTCAGGGAGTTAGGGTGAACTGCTACCTCTAATATTGCCTAAAAAAAGGAAAAACAAAACCCTGGGAATGATGAAAGCTAAAGAAACTTAACTAAACAACTTAAAAGATAAACATATAACACAAAAGATAAAACTAAGAATAATGAAAAAAGAAATGGACTAAGCGTATCATCAAGATTCAATAATAACTATTGATCCTCGAATCTAGATAAACAGTATTCTAACTATAGCGTTAGCCTATAGGTTAAAATAAGCTCTCAAACCTTCAGTTCCTCTATATTAGGTAAATCTAACAAGATCTAGAAATACCCCTATCTTCATCTATGACTTAGAACAAGCTCTATAGATTTAATAGTGAAGACACCTTAGGTACTAAGGAATGATTATCTTATGCCACTAACTCACAGGCTTAGAAAGTGTAACCTAAAGATATGAAACCCTATATTAGTTATTTTCTAACAAAACCAACTAACCTATTGCTACTTTCAGAAATTGCTAAGGATAATTATGTATTACATGCTCAATCCTATCTTTAGGAAGGGAATTACCTAAAGTATGATCAAGCGTAAAGATAAAATCTAATCCATGACATTTAACTAAAGTTTCAAACCACTCTAAGCTTAAAACCTGAAATCAATTCAAAACAAATTATATTCTCACAATTAATTATCCTTTATCCTTCCTATACCTTCAAACCCTTTAAGAAACTAGCTAAACATAACTAAAGTAAGTAAAGAAAAAAATTAAATAAACACAAAGAATAATTAATTAAAAGAAACTAAGGGTTGGAAAATTAAAAGCACTAAAGGAAAAACATAAATCAACATCTAATCGAACACAATCAGTAATTACTTAAACTATTAATTAATTAACTAAAACCTAATTCATCTAAACTTAAATAAAAAATCAAAAAAATTCTAGCCACTATAATTTGGACAAACAAAGATATTAAGTGAATTAAAACCTAGGAACATGCATAAATTTAAATTACCAAACTTAGATTAACTAAGAGACATTAAAAATAAATGAAAACCCAAGGTTAACTAATGGAATAATGGCTAGAAATTTAAAATAACAAAGCTGGAAAATAAAACTTAAGCATTTCATTACATAAAATTCAAAGGTTATAACGTCAAGTTAAATAAAACATTATGGAAATCATTAAACTAAGACATTAAAAGTAAGCATTTGGCCAAGCATAAACTTAAAGCAAATGAAAATAAAATGGAAAGGAACGAAGGTAATGGACAACTTGAAAATGGAAATTGAAAAAACAAAACAAAAGAACCAAGAAAACAAATGAAAGAAGAACAAAGAGGAGGCATGTTTAAGAGAGCTTCTAATGCATAGGGCTATTCACATTTTTGTTGGTGAATCTCTCCACTTCTAAGAAAGTTGGTAGTTGTCCTCTTTGACCATGGAGAAAACTCTCTTGTTCATTCTATAAGCTGCTAAAATTCTTGACCAAAGAAGCTTCAACTCCACTCAATTTACTATAGCCGTCTTCTTTGACCAAGGAGCCATCCCTCCTAGGAATTTTGGAGCACTTGGTGTTGAAATGGCTGACCAAGTGAGAGAGCTCTCACTTGATGATGCATTTGGCCAACTCAAATCAAATTTCACCAATTCCTTTTTTGTGTGAGTGGTGTGCAGCCCATTCTTTTTCAAAGTGGACAACCCTTCCTCTCCCTTTTCATGCTTTAGGCCTTTCTTTTTATACTCCTAGGAAGTATTTTAAGCTACTTTTTCTATTTTAGAAAGCTATAGTCGTTCATTTTAAGAAGAAACTTTAAACTATGCAAATTTGACAGTTTTTGGATTGTTCTTAATTCAATCCTTCAATTTCTAGCTCTAGTTTGACCTTTATTGTTTAAATCTATTTTAACTAATAGATTAAGGTTTTAGTAGGTTTTTTATGTTGATTTTACGCATTTTAGTGGATTAAAATAGTTGATTCTTTAAATGGAACATAAACACTACATCTGATAGCTTGTTTGTTTTTTTATGTTAAATGTTATTAGTTTGATGCTTTAATCTCATTTTTGTTGCATCAATCTATTTTTTATGTTTTATTAAAGTGTTAAGAGAATTTTCATATTCTTTGTTTGTCTCTTAATGTTGCAAAATTGTTTTTATTGTATGAGCTTCAGTGAAACACCTTTATAAGCATGTTTTGGTAAATTAATTGGGGTTTTTTATTTTGTTAAAAAAAATTTATTATGGTATAGGTTTCTCTTTACTGTTAAAATAAATTTTATAGGTTGCTCTTTGCTTAGGATAAGAATATTTGAATTTCATTAATTATTTAATATGAATTTGCATTGGTTTATACATTGTATGAGCATAAGAGTGTGCGTTGACTATTGTATATGCATTGGTTGCATTATGAACCTCTTCTTGCATTGTGTTTGATCAAGCTGTTTTTTCAATTTTGTGAGTTTGAATTAAGGTTAAAGAAGTAATTTTTTAGGGATGCTTTTTGGAGAAAAAATCATGTATTTCAGCTATCACTATAAAGGTTACTATTTACCATTTAAGTAAGATTGTTGGGGTCCTCTTAATCCTTGGAAACAAGATTGTGTTAGGTTTCTTTTGACCTTAAGAAAATAATAGTTATGGGTTACTCCATCCTTGAAATAAGATTTTAAAGGTTCCTATTCACATCCTTTGTGGAAAGAAGAAGTTATAAGGATAATTATTCACCCTAAGGAAGATTAGACAAATCCTTGTTTTCTTCTTTCCTTATCCCTTTTGTATTTATACACTTTGGTTTGATTGAATTTGATTAACATTTGCATAAGCATTGGTATATCATTATAGCTTGAATTTTAGTTGAGTTATTGCATATAGTTAAATTTTGTTTAGTAAGAAATTTTTAAATACCCAATTCACCTCCCCCTAGGTGCCATAGGGATTAAATGAGTCAAGTTAATAATATTCTCATTTAATAAGACATGAAGAAGTAGACGTAAGATAAACTAAACAAGAAACTCTACAATTATTTGCCTTGGAATAATGCAATTTCATGGTGTTACAAGTAGAACCATAAAGTACCCAATCTATATGTCATTGTTTCATGAAGGATCAATAGCACATCCATTTTGATCGGTCTCTTTACATTTTTCACCATCTTAATACATGGTATAACATTTTTTGTCTCCTTTTTTGATCTTGTCCTTCTACTCTCCTATGATGCAATTTAAAACAACTTCACTAGAGCACCAATGCAAACACTAACAAACTTATTGGCCTAATGAGTGTATCACATAAATCTTCGCATTGGCATGAAGAAAAATAACTCTAAATTAGAAAATTTTTTATTATGCAAATTTTCTTCCAATGCTACATATGTTCCTGTGCTTAAGATACTTGAATTTCAAATTTTCTTATCATTCTTTCAATCATGAAAAAGGTTTTTATATATCAATTTATGAGATTTAATGAAAGGGCCTTATGCATTTTTATTATAGCTTATCATGGATTCTTCCTCTAATATAATAGTAGTGGAGAAGAAGCAATGTATTGCTTTTTTCCAATGTGTATTAAAAGCTTCATTAAGAACATATTGGAAGGTTCAAAACTTGAAAAGTAGATTTTATGGGTGTCTAAAATATTAGGTATTACTAAATACAAACTGCTACATTTTATTGATTTATTAAATAATATATTATTATCTTAATGTCACAGCAGTGAACTTTGCAATGATTTTGAATCATTTGAAAAAATAAATACACCAATAATTTTTTATATTATCGATAGTATAAACATTGGAATTGACCAAAATATCCTAATGAAGCGTCAAAATTGGATTTCGTGCCTTAAGTTAATGTCTCGATCATTGTTCGGACCTAACATTAACCTGTATTTAAATAAGATATGGATTTGATTCTACCATCAATGCAATAAGGTCAAATGTATGAATAGTTTTTAATGTATATTAAAATTAAATTTATAATAATTATAAAATCATATTCATTTTATATGGATTCTTTAATTATTATGAAATCAATCATATTTATAATCATATTCATAAACTAGAAAATCAATGACATTAAAATAGTTAAATTTATAAGTTAAGTAAGTTAAAATTACATCCCACCAAGGTTAAAAGCTTCAAGAATTAGACATAAAGGACCAATCTTAGTCTTATTATCATACTATACAAAAGTTTCTTTACTATTCCCAATAATATAGATAAAATCAAAGTTTAGGCTACTGGCCAATTTCATAATCTATTGTATAGGCCAAGATGTGTCAATTTCATTTTAAATTCTCATAAACTACTAAGCTTGGAGAAATAAAACTGTAACGTCCTATCCCACATGGATTGCTTATAAATAAGTATTCTGAAAATTCTTTTTTCAAGGACAACATTACTAATAATTCAAATGAATTTTTGTCTTAGGCCACCTTGTGATTTTGGAAGAATAATTTCTTGCTACTTAACTTTTACAAAGCCTTTTTTAGATACATCCTAACTTTATGGGAAATTCCTCATTATTTTTCCTATAGGATCAATTTCTTATGTAAAATAAGGTGAGAAAACCATATTACATGTATGTTATTGATAATTGGGACTAGGAGTTATCTTTTACTAGCAAATGAAAGGTTTTTATTATACTAATAGTTTATTCTCATATGGATCTTCTCTAATAGTTTTTAATAATCTCTATGTGATATTTTTTAGAAATGACAAGTAACCCTAAGCAAGTAATTTGAAACTCTCTAATATGTAGACAAGTTAGTATAAAACGTTAAAGAAAATTTTCTTATCAAATGCAATATATATATATATATGAATTTTTTCCCTATTGATGTTAAGAACAAAAATCCTACTTATATTATACAACATTTCCATAAACAAAATTATTTAATTCTTATTAGCCACAAACAAAAGTAAAAGATCATCTAGACCATAAAGTGTCAAAATATATGTAGAGAGAGAATCTCCTTACCTTAAGCCCTTACCCTTACTAAAAGCTGAAATTGGCTTACTATTGAATAAGAACTTATTTGGAACAAATGAATTTCATAAAATTTTATAGAATTCATTTGCAATTCCAAATTTTTATGGTTGTAATACCAAAAAATGTTCATTTCAATTATATAATTTGAATTCTATATAATTCAACATAACTAATCCAAATGCCATCAAAATAGTTAGGATTTCTAAATCAATTCCACAAATTTAAGAGGCGAATGTTTGTTTTCCAAAATAACCCTTACTAAATTTTTTATGTGTTTTTTAAATAATTCTAACATTATAAAAATATTATA
>JAOXYD010250262.1:0-16454 GCA_028565735.1 Pinacopodium congolense
AAATATACTCCACTTTATTACTTGATTCGACCGGTACACTTACCGAATGTTGGTCTCGAATTAAATTGTTAAATTGTTTATAAAAGATATTTTAATTTGAGCTAATTTTGTGGGTAGCCAACTGCAATCACCCCTTTCCTCTCCATGGGCTCTCTTACCCTCCCTTTTAGTTGTTGTTAGTTTCTTTTATTTGTTTTTCATGTGTTTTGTAGCTTTGCGAATTTGATTATTTTATGATTCTATATTTGTGTTCTTTGCTTTTGCTGTTATCTTCACACATTGAGGACAATATGTCTTCAAGTGTGGGATGGTAGCTTTAGCTTTTTGTTTATTTTTGTATTTCATTTTTTCATGTCATTTAGGATGTATGACAAGTTTTTTGTACTAGTTTTTTTTTCTTTTTCTTGTGTTTGCATGTCATTTTCCCTACATTTGAACCTTTTTAATGATGTGTTGCTATGAAATTATATCATAGTAATTGGAATGGGATTGAGGTGCATGCTTGAAGTTGAATTAGGCCACTTAGATAGAAAGTGAATCATGCAAATTGACTTAAGTAATTGGTTACATAGGCTTACCTAGAAATTGACATTGGAGTGATTAGGTGATTTATAGAAACATGATTGGTCTTCAATTGAACATAAGTGAGAAGTTAAGCCTATATGACTCTATTCCAAAGTCATTTCATTCTTTTTGTGTGTGATACTCTCATAGATGGTTACCTCTAGAACTTGCTCTGAACTAATTTGAATCTACTAGATGTATGCTAAATAGAAGTGATCAAGGCCCTCTTTCTTTTAACCTCTAGCTTAAATGACCTACACATGTCACTGTCCCTTGAAAAACCCGTTGAGCCTTTGACCTTTTGTTTCATGAAGAAAACAAGTCATTTTTAAACCCTCAAACCCTATTAGCTTACCTAATCACAAGTTTAATAGTGTGCTAAGTTTGCATTAGTTTGGGATTTTTGGTTACAAATTTTTTTTGAGACACTTTGAGTATTTATTGGTACTTATACTCATAGAGCAAATTGCATTTAGCTAATATTTTTTTATTGTTTCTTCATTATTGTTAAAAGAGAAAAAAATAAAAAAATAAAAAGAAAAATGAGAAAAGAAAAAGAAGAAAAAGAAAAGAAAAGGAATAACAATTACTAGAAAAAATAAGTGCTGATAGTTAGTTTTATCCATTTGCATGTCTCGGAAGTAATTTTGTGTCCCTTTACATACTTTGTATTCTATGAATGTTTGTGATTAAACCTTTTATACCCTTTTTAACCAATCTTAACCTTAACGCCATTACAACCCTTAGCAAAATCCTTTTGATCTATTTGTGCATGTAATCATTGTAGAGAAGAATTGGTGTATTTGCAAACCTATGGTAGTATGCTTTCTTATAGAGAGTTTTGAGTGAAACACTAGCCTTTAAACATTTGAGTGAAATTAGTGAATTCCGTGAGGAAGATCCATTTTGACTTTAAGCTTGTCTTTGATTAATATTGTCATAAGTTGAGGTTATTTATATATGCTGATGAAAACTAGTCTTTATGTGTGTAGTAGCTTGACATTTGAGATGACCAAAGTTTCAATGATTGCATGCTCTTAATCCTTGTGAAGATGAATTGATAGGATGGATTTGTTGTGTTTGATTTTGCTTGAAGACAAGCAAAGTTTTAAGTGTGGAGAAGTTAAATCTGAAATACGAATAATGAATATGAAAAGCTGGGCGGAAGATAAATCTGGGATTCTAGATTTATAATTGATCCTCGAAATAGATAAGTTATGGTTGGTCTAAGATGTTAGCTGATAAGTGTGTTTTTAGGTAATGTTTCTAGGTGGTTCTTAGGTGTTTAGAGTGTTTCTTTATGTGTTTTAGCTTTAGTTTATTTCATCTTTTGCATCAGTTCATGATCTTTAAAGTGTTTAAGAGTTTCTTTATTTTGTTTAGTGTTTAAGGGTGGATTTTGAGCTTATTTGAGTGATAGTTTGATGCACATTGTTGATTGATTTTGCAAGCATCAGGATTTCAGATTTGGGTATTTTTTTAAGTGACTTTGATGGCTTACTGACAGCATTTTAAAGCTTATATGGTCATGAAAATTGGTGGAGTGGAAGATAAAGATGTTAAGAGTCTCCAGTTTAAATTTCAGGTCAATAGGAGGTCCAAAAAAGAAGTTATGGCCAAAAGAGTGAAGGGTATTCAAATCTATAGGAATCAGGCACGATCATAACCTAGTCACAATCATGACTGTCATTGTTCATGAACCCTCTGCCATGAATGTAACCTGGTCACGATCGTGATAACGGGTCTGATACTTGGATGAGTCAAATGCGATATTTTAAGTATCTTGACCCTATGCCACAATAGTGATAGCGGGTTTGATACTTGGACGAGTCAAATGCGGGATTTTGAGTATCTTGACCCTATGTTTGACATATATACGGGCTCAAAACCTTAGGATACTCCAACATTCATTAGATAACATCTAAAAAGAGGCAATGCAGAGGTTTTTGGTGGCTTTCCAAAGGAGGAAACATCCAAAAGAGGCAAAGGTAAGGTTTTTGGTGGCTCCCAAAAGAAGAAAGCATAATCTTCCTTGGAAATCATCAAGAAAACAACTCAGTTTTCCACCTTTCTTAGAGTGACGAGAGGATATTCAAGGCTTCATCTAGTTTATTTTTCTTCTTCTCTTTATTACCTTTTACCACAGAAAACATGATTATTGGTGGATTGTTTGTGATTATGATTAGCTAAACATTTTATAGGAGTTATTCTTAAACTATTTTGTAGAGCTCTTGATTTATAATTCAATGAATGATTGTTTGTAATATGCATTGAGCTTAAAACTTGCAATAGACCGAGAGGGTGAGTTAGGAGGCCTTGCAATAGGTCAAGAGGGTGAGTTGGGTAGCCTTGCAATAGGGCGAGAATGTGAGTTGGGTAATTGTTTTAGGTAGTAGAATGAGAGTTGGCTCCGAATAGACCTATATATATTTAGGTTTCAACAAGTAGTTGAAGAGAGATCTTGGCTATTTACTGAAAATTACCTATAAGATTACTTAATATCTAGTTGAATGGTTAGGAAAGGTTAGATTACTTAATATCTAGTTGAATGGTTAGGAAAGGTTAGTAAGGCTAAAGATAGCATAATTAATCCTAATATATTTTACTTAGGACAATTAATTGCACCTCGAGAGAGGGTAATTAAGCATTAGAAAGTCTTGGCTCGAAACAAAATTGGATCATTAAGTGAAGAGGGAAGAAAAATAGGGATAGAACGACTTATAATCTTAAGCATTGGTTATAAAATTCTTGCACTTCATTTTAATTGGCTATTATTGATATTTTAATTAAATTTCATTTATTTTCTAGTTTATTACTATCTGAATTTATTTCCTAAACAAAGTAAAACCTAAATTAAGTGGTGACTAAACGCAATCCTTGTGGGATTGGTATCTATTCTTAACTACAAGTGACGACCCATATGCTTGCAATTTTTAGCATAAAACTAGTAGTTTATTTTACAAATTCAACACTAGCCTACAGGTTTGATCAAGCTCTCAAACCCTCAGTTCCTCCAAATTTAAATTGGTCTTATACGATAGAAAACCTACCCCTAACAGGCAATATAGAATAAGCTCTCTAGATTTAACGATGTGATAGCATTATCATACTAAGGAATGACTAACCTAAGCCACAATCTTGCAAGCTTGGATTGTGTAACTTAGAGAATTGGGATCCTAGACTAGTTGGTTAAGTATTATAACAAATTTGACTAGCATACTGCCACTTGTGGAAATATTCAAGGACAATGACGTATCACATGGCTCAATCCTAGCAATTAAACTAAGAATTATACCTAGGGTAGCTAATCCTAAGCATTAATCCATAATTCATGACATTTATGTTGAATCCCAATTCAATCCTACTCGAAATCACAAAGTCCATTCAATTCCTAGACAATTCTCACAATTATTCATCTAAAATTCCATCATTATCTTCCAACCCAAGACTAAATTAGCTAAACATTACTAAAATAGTTAAAACAACAATTAAACAAACTAAAAGCATAATAAAATAAATAAAATAAAGGCTAAAAAATAAATAAAACACTAGAAAATAACAAAACCAAAGCTAGAAAATTAAGAACAAAACTCAAATTAACAAGAACAAAGCATTCCATTAACAAATAACACTAACAAAGGTTTAACGCAAATATTTAAAAAAATACACCAAACAACTAAAATTTAAAGATTAAAACAAGAAATGAAGAGAACGGTAACAGAATAAATGGAAAATACAAGCAAAAGGATACAAGTAAACTGATAACTAAATAAAAAAAAAGAAACTAAGAAGAGAGGAGAAGAGCACGACTCCTATGCAAAATAAATGAAACAAATGAAGCTCTCCTCCCTTTTTGAAATGAAGAGGACGTATATATAAGTGCGAGTTTTGGGTTTTTGAGTTTTTTCTTTACTTTTGGAAGGCTTTTATTTTGCTTCTCCAATCATGTTGCTTGCTTTCTTCCTTGGTTAAGTCTAAGCTTTATATTTGTTTTGGTCTTATTTGTCCAAATTTTCTCATGGAGTGGAGCCTTTTTTTACCCTTGTTTTGGCATGTTCCATTTTAATTTTGACCAAAGGCTCCTCTCCTCCCCATTGTCTTAGTGTTTGACCATTCTTATGGCATTTTGGATTACCCGAGAAAGACCTCTCTACAGCAACATTGCTCCATGCCTCCAAGCCTTAGCCTCTCTACAACAACATTGCACCATGCCTCCAAGCCTTATAAGGCTTTAGTCTTTGTTTTTCTCACCTTGGAATGCATGTTTTTCCTAGTTATGAAAGGTGAATATTGCCATGCTTAAGCCTTCTCTCATTTGTAATTTGTATGGTCTCTTTAATGAAAGCCTTTTGCTCTAATTTTGTCAAAGTTCTTCTAAACTCCTTTTCAATATGTTTTTGTGTTCAATAATAAAATCTACATCCAAACTCAAATAGAACATAAAATAGTTATTTAAACACAAAATAAGATGGAATTTGCATTAAAAATCATATGAAAATATAAGATAATTCAATCTTATCCTAGTTGGCCCCTACTACCTTTTACTAGTATGAGAATTTTATACCAACATTGGGGAGAAAGATGTTGATGATTTGTTTGATATTTGTCTGATAGTGAAGGTACATCTATTTTTATAGCAGAAGCTTCACTTTCTACTCTTTTAGGTGTACCAAATGTTGGGAAGCCTTATATAGTTAATCGAGTATATGGTGGAAGTGTAGAGTCGGATCCTTCATTTATCTTTAAGGTGGCTTAAGATGATTTGCAATTATTCAAACCACCAGGTAAACTCTACTATCCCACTTATCAACATCAGTACAAAAGAGGATAATTTTTGGGTTATTAAGTTCCAATGTGTTGCCTCAAGTAAGCAGTTTGAATGAGATTAGGTATGATGATACCTAGATTTTGGATAAGATGTTTAAGGGTTTAGGAGCCATAGAGGGTTTGGCCCTCTTTACTTCTATTGTACACAGCATTTGGAATGTTGTCTGCTTTAAACATGTACACAAGAACTTCTACTTCCCATCCTTGTTGACTAGGATTTTTTAGGAGGTTGGTTTTTCTTTTGAGGGTCAAGTTACTAGCTCTCCTATCTTTAAGTTGTAGAATTATGTTCATGTAGATGGTGAGTGGCACAACTTGATTTGACGGCCTCTTCAGGGTGATGAGACAATTGATGATGACAATGCTCTTATGCCTGCACCTTTTCTTATTCCTGAGGAAGGCATAAGCAAGGATTCTTCTGAAGCCACCCTTACTATCCATTGAACTCTT
This sequence comes from Pinacopodium congolense, assembly GCA_028565735.1. Taxonomy (NCBI): domain Eukaryota; kingdom Viridiplantae; phylum Streptophyta; class Magnoliopsida; order Malpighiales; family Erythroxylaceae; genus Pinacopodium; species Pinacopodium congolense. The sequence goes on from JAOXYD010250262.1 coordinate 5,842, forward strand.
CCTGCAGCTGATGCCCTTACTATTTGGGCTTCCTCTATCACTGATGATCAAATGGTTTCTTTACCTTGAGCAACATATTTTGAAAATAGAGTGTAAGGTTGATGATGTTCGGGAGAGATTTGATCGAGCCCATAGGCAGATTGGTGTCGTTTGGGACTATGTTCGTGCACGGTTTCCCCCCTCTTAGTTAACTTAGTTGGGCTTCTGTTCATTTATTCTTTTGTTCTTACCTAGGGCTTTTTTATTTTTGTTACCCTAGTTACTTTTTTTATGTATTCTTTTTTGTTACTTTTTTCTATTGGATTTGGATGTATATGCTCCATTTTTAGGTACTTTCACAGTTATCTTTATATACTTAAAGTATTCGTTTTGGTGTATATTGCACTTGTACTTTTATCTTTTTTCTATGATATCCAGCTTGCTGTTATCAATGATTACGCTCCCCATTCAAACTTCATTTCAATGGATTGTCAAGAGAACTTATTATTTGGGTGCCTTTTATCCCTTATCTCACATTTCATGTTTATCTTTATGATTTATGAACATTAAAGACCAATGTTCAACTTTAAGTGTAAGGGGAGGGATGTGGTTTTGCACATTTGCTTTGCTTATCCTTTAGTTCATCATTTTATCATCTTTTTCAAATTAATTTATAATTTTGGAGGAAATTTTTTATTTTGATCCATATTATTGAAAAACTTTTCTTTTGATTTTCATTCTTTTGACTTAATAAGATATTATGCTTTTTATTTTAATAATTGATGAGCAATGGATTTTATATCATTTCATATTTTTAAAGCAACGTCTTATGATCATTTTGCACATTTCATTTTTAAAATGAATATTTTTATCTTTTATATATTTTCATCATCCTATTTTTTTTTGAAATTGAAAACTTCACCTTTATTTAAAAAAAGTGTGAAAAAAACAGAAAAAGTGAGTAAGCATTTCATTGACTCTACTAGCTTCAAATCAATTGGTTAAAGTTAAAGAGTGATGTTAGTGGTAGTTGATATGAGGCGATTTAATTAAGTAACTAAGGATGTTCATGATAAAATGTTCATCTTCATGTAATAAGATTAAATGACACCTCAACCGAGCCAAGCTCACATAATTATTAAAATTTCAATGCTTAATTTATTAAGGATGTAGAATTGCTTAAATCTATTATACTTTTTGCTTAGTTTAGATTCATTTTAGACTTGTAATGGAAGTATGAATTTAGGATGAATTGGAAGAAATATGAAGGGATTTAACTTCTTTAATAACTTGATTAGATGAATCAATTCCATAGCTTCTTAGTTTTCCATATTAATTGAATGATTGAGGAAATTTATTTAATGACATTGGTTAATAAATTGACATTATTTTTCTTATGATTATATGTTTTTTTCAAATTGATGATAGATTGATTTGTTTGAGGACAAGAAAATGTTTAAGTATGGAGGAGTTGATAGGAGATCATTTCATATATTTTTTCATGATATTTTGATGTTAATTCACTCCTAACTTGATGTTAAATTATTTAATTTGTGTCTTAGGTTGTTTAATATACAGATGGCAACCCAATTGAAGTGGAAATGAATCAAAATGCAAAGAATGCAACTAAATTAAGGGGAAAATGGCAATAACTAGTAGCCCTACATTAACTCTTGAAGACCTATGTTTTACTCTATTCTAAGACTCAAACATAAGGGATTGATCAGCATTGTTGTACTCCTTTGCAAGCATCGTTTAGGTAGTAGTCGAGACAAATCCCGCTTGATCTTCCACCTAATTGGTTGTAACTTGTGCAACTTTCTCCCACTTGCTTCTATCATAAATATTGACTGTCTGAAGCCATAAAATACAAGAAGAAACACATGTAACACGAAATTAAACAGAGAAATTAAATTGTTCTAGTTCTAGGGTTCTTTTCTCTTGTTCTTCATCTTTTTGATCTTCTTTTATAGATCTGAGTTACTAGTTAAGGATTTTGGAATCTCAAACAAGTTATTAAAGCTTGTAAATGTGATTATATCCCGTTATTTGTGCATTTTAACTTGTTTTCATATTAAATTCTCACCTTTAGTTATCACTTGTTCAAGAACATGATGAATATAATGAGTATGATATATTTTTTTGTTTTAAATGAGTGGCTAATTTGATTTTTCCTTATGGAATGGTTTTGAAATGATCTAAATATACACTGAGCTTGTTTATATGCACGATTGAAGGTTATTCTTTGTTTAAATGAAGATATTAAGGCTTATTCTACACTAAACACTTAGAATAAAGTTATAAAAAACAACTAAAGATTAGAGAAATCTACCTATATTATTGGACAAATCATTAAGCAGCCTTATTTAAATCCTTAAATGAGCAAACCTTGGTTTACGTCAAGGGTTATAATATGAAAATTGGAAATTTTAGGTTAAGCTTCTTAGAATTTATGCCTAATTTTTAAAGATTGATGAATGACAAAACTTAAACTTAAGCAATTAGCGAAAAACCTTTATCTTTACTATAACATGGATTTGATTTGGAGAAGTGGCCTTAGGACAAGTCTTTCAATTCATAATTAATCAATTCAGATAATTAAAAACCAATTCCATAACCAATTTATCAATTAAGAAAACCTTTTTACTTCCAATTAAGTTTTCTGCAAAACTTGACATTTTAATTTCATTTGGTAAATTTAGTATTCAAGTTCATTTGATTCGAAATCTCTATGTAATTGTGACTTAATTTTGGCTTAGTAGTTTTAATTTGGTCATTCCCTATAGCTTGATAACTCGGATCTAAAATATTTTTATATAGTACTTTTGATTGGTGCACTTACCATCATTATTGGTTTGAAATTGAAAAATGAAGGAATTGTATACTTCAAGGAATTAATTTGGGTTAATTAGCCTAATTAGAAAACTAAAAACAAATTTGTCATATTCCAAGATCCACTCTTCATTATGGATATCTCCCTTCATCCAGGATGGTCTCCCTAATGAATTAAGTGATGGGTGCAAAGGCACTTCATCCTACTTGTCACCTTCCTCCTTTAACTTGCATGGCCATAACTCTTTCAACACTTATGAACTCTATGGCTCATGTTTACTCTACTTTTCCTTTTTTTCTCTCTCTTTTTGAACATACGAATTGATAGGAAAAGGAAACAAACCTTGGTTAGTAATAATACAAAATTTATTACTTACTTTAGGACACGTTGCATCCTCCTCTATTTCTCGAATGGTTACCTCTTCTTCTCCTAGCTACTCTTGCTCTTCTTTCATCTCATTTAGGTGCCCCACTTGTTCCACACTCTCTAATGAAACTTCACACATCTACTCCTAAGGATCACTCTTTGATTGACTAATAATGCTTGAAGAAACCTAGGATTCTATGATCCATGTTACGTCTACTAATTGGCTCACTTAATCTTCCAAGTCTATCTGGTGACTCATGGTTTCCTACTAAAAGTAAAGAGTGATCATTCGCAAACTCTCTATGATCTCCTCCAATGAGATTCCATCGGCTTAAAGTGGCGAAGGTGGAGATAGGGGCTTAGGTTGGAAGAATGATTGACTCTGGTAGCATGATGGTGGAAAATTGAAACTATACAATTATGTATCCATCAAGATAAGACACATATAAGTGTATACTACTATGTATCCATCAGGATAAGACATATATAAGTATAATAATCTAAAAATCATCAATCATCACATACCTTAGATTCTTCTCCATCTCTTCTTGCTTGCACTACTAAGGATGTGAGATTCGCCACTTGTTGCTCTAACCTGGAAGTAGTAAGAAAATTAAACTCATCATTAGAATAATTAGAATAAAAAAGATTAGGATAAAATATATGCTAATAAAAATGCATCACTGCTATAAATCATTAAAATCTGAAAAAGTTTTAAAACTAAAACAAAAAAAAGGAAAGGTGACAAAGATTAGCAAACATAAAACAGACAAGAAAAACAACACAAGAAATAGCTAAAACACAAGCACTAGTCCCCTGGAAACAATGCAAAAATTTTGTGGAGTTGTCATCTACTCACCGAATAATAAAATACCTAACTAAACTTACTATATAGTAGGGCAAGTTAGGGTCAATTCCATAGAGAAATGCTTTTTTTTCCAGCAATTTCAAATGTTGCTCAAACTAAAAACAAAATAAAAACAACCCTTAGATGTGAAGGAATAAAAAGAAATAGAAAAGACAATTAACGAAAACAAAGCAAAAGACAAGAAACAAGTAATAATAATTCAAAGATGGGAAAAAGATGTTTTCTAGACTCATGAATTATAATCGATGATAAAAAACATATTATTTATGTTATGTCTAAGCTGCTAGTCTATAGATGTAAACAACCTCTTGTGTCTTAATTTCTTCCAATTTTAATTAAGTCCTATATAATAGAAACTTACCCCTAGAAATGCGATAACTTAGACCAAGCTCTCTTGATTTAATGGCACAACAACTTTAGGAACTATGGAACAACTACCCTAAGCCATAATCACATAAGCTCAGATTATGTAACTTATAGAATTGAAATCCTAGGCTAACTGGCTAAGTTTACATACAATATCAATTAACCTATCACCATTTATAGATTTCACTAATAATAATTACGGATCAAAATTTAAATCCTAACAATTGAACTAAAGATTATACTTAGGATGGAAAATCCTATGAATAAGTCCCTAATTCATGGCATTAATTCTGAATTCCAACTCAACCTTAGTATAAATTACAATGCCCTATTAACACCCATTCTAGCTATTAAAATTATCATCTATAAATTCATTAAATACCTTCAAACCCACTTAAAAGTAAGATAATATAATGAAAACAACAAATAAAATATTAATTTAAAGGAAAATAGAAAAGAAATGCAAAAATCATACGGACAAAAATAAGAAAAAGGCTAGAAAATTAAAGAAACAACACTATATTAACCATAAACAAAGATTAAATAAGTATTTAAGAATCTAAAAAAAACATGAGAAAATAAACAAAAATAGGAAAGCAACACTATAAACAACTTCTAAACCAAATTTATGCAACCTAAACATAAAATCTAGGAACAGAATATGAAAAGAGATGAAAAGAACATCAAGAACGCACTAAATTTTAAGGGAAATAAAAAGAAGATGAAAGGATGTCCGAGTCGGAGCCATAAGTAACGAATTTGTTCCATATTATAACTCCTTAATCATACCCTTTGAAAATTATTGGCATAAAAAATCACTAGCGGCATCAAATATGACATCATTAATATATCTTTGAAAAAGTAAAAAGTCATTTTTATCCTTCTTAATAAACATGGTGTTATTTACCTTTCCTTCAATAAAACCATTTTCTAAGAGAAAAGCATGCCCTAGATACTTGCTTTAAACCATATAGTGTCTTAGTTAATTTTGAAATGTCGTTGGAAGCATTGTGACTTTCAAAATTTAGGTGGTTGTTTTATGTATACTTCTTCTTATATAAAACCATTTAAAAATAATTTTTAATGTTAATTTGAATAATTTTGAAAACTATATACGATGCAAATGCAAATAAAAGCCTAATTACATCTAACCTAGCTATGGGGTCAAATGTGTTTTCTTAATCTATACCTTCCTCTTTGTTATATTCTTTTGCCACTAACCTAATCTTATTTCTTACTATGTTGCCTTGTTCATCTAAATTATTCTTAAAAACCCTTTTTATATCTAAAATTGGGTGAAATCTAGTTCTAAATACTAAAATCCAAACTTTATTTCTTTCAAATTGATTTAACTCTTCATTCTTAGCTATAATCCAATGTTTACCACTTAATGCTCGTTATACGCTCTTAGGGTCAAATTGTGAATTAAAAAAAAGATAAGTCAAATTTCTAAAATGAGAACAAGGAGTTGCCCTTTATTGAACAACACCTAGAATTTGCTTTGATGGATGATCCTTCTTGTGTTTCCAATCCTTAGAAGCTCATCAACCTTATTTTTCTTACATGGTTTTACGATTGCATCCTTATTTTTCCTATTTAATGATTAACTTTTACAATTCTTTAGACAAACCTGCATCACATCCTTAAGATCTATCTTTGCATTTAAAAGGGATACTTTCATCACATACTATGTGCATGGATTCTTGAATGGCATGGCTCATAAGGAGCCTTATCTATTTAATTCCTAATATATACCTATTTATTATATGACTACTCATGCAACCACTTCAGCCCAAAAACACATAAATAATTAATATGTATTAATCATAATTCTAGTCATTTCTTGTAAAGTCCTATTCTTTCTTTTTACTACATTTTTTAAGGAATCTTAGGGGTTGAAAAATCATGATAGATGCTATTATCATTACAAAAGCATTTAAATAAGTAATTTCAAATTCCATACTATGATCGCTGCTAATTGATGTAATCAAGAATTTTTGTTATCATTTTTAATTTTATTAACAAATTTCATAAAAGAATTAAAACATTCGTATTTGCTAATTAAAAATAAGATCAATATAAATCCATTAAAGTCATTAATAATCATAAATTCATAAGATTTACTACCTAAGCTAGCAATCCTAGTAGGTCTATATAAGTCCATATAAGGAAGTTCTAAGGGTCTAGAGGTAGTTACCAATTTCTTGCTTTTAAATGAACTTCGTACTTTTTTTTTCACATTTGACATGCTCCATATTTCTATCTTTCTTTAACTTCATGTTTGGGAGCCCGTTGACAACTTCCTTGAATTTGAGGTTTGAAATAAGTTCCAAGCTCACATGTTAAAGCCTTCTATGTCAAATCTATGTACTTTCACTAAACATGTCATATAATTGTTAGAAATATCATCTAAATCAATAATGTAGATATTTTCTTCCATTTTTCCTATGAATGTAATGTTTATATTCAATTATTTTTAAAACCACACATGTACTTCCTTCAAAGCTTACTTTATAATTCTTATCATATAATTAGCTAACACTTAGTAGATTATACTTTAAACCATTGATGGTCAATTTTATAAATATGTGGATTACAAGCTAAACAATATTAAGAATAATAAGGCAAGTACACCTATTTTTCTGTTATATAGCTTAAGGTAAGTCTCATTATCATTTCATAAGAATTAGAATTACTAGTACTACACATCTCTCTATTATATGATTTAATGAATTTGATGAATAACTACTTGAATTATTAATTAAAACAAAACTAAACATCTAATTAAAAACACATTCCTAAAATACTTTATTAGATAAAGATGATATTGACAAGAACATGACCTAGATGGAGAATCTCCCTAAAACATTATCATATTCAATGCTTAATCTTAATTTGCCTAGTTTACTTAGACTGAAAAATCACTTATGTGAGCCTATCTCTAGTACCCCATGTAATCCCCATTATTCATGATATGATATGTTCATATAAGGGATTTCTTAATTTAAATAACTAAAATCAAATAATTAATTGTAATTGCAGGCAAAACTTTAAATTCAGTATAATAAGGATAAATTCTAACAATTAAATCAATGAAAAAAATATTGAACCCTAAGTCATGTTTTTCTACACTTGATGCTTAGCCTATACTAAAACCCTCTTATTTATGGGTAAAATTTGGCCTACTGGTCATTTGTAGTAATTGGGACTCATTAAAAATAAATAAATATTTTATCTTACCTTGGAAACTAGCTTTTGATGTTAGTTGTCCCAAACCTACTAGTCGACCAATCAGTGCCAAAATTACACACTTGGTAACCAATGGTTGACCACCATTAGTCAAGCAATCCTATACCATACTATTTTTTAACACAATTTAACATATTCAAATCATCCCAAGTTAGATTCAAAGTTAGATCCTAACACTTTCAATCACTTCTTCTACATTCACGCAAACATCTTTCTCCAAAAATATTTTTGTGTATCAAAAAGATCATTTAAAACTAGTCCTTGCATAACTCCTCTTGATTATACACTCTATATACATAAAAACACTAAGTATAAATATAATATGCATTATTTGAGTACTTTAAACATAATTAGAAGACCAAGATAAGATTGCATAAAAAACGTTTTCATCAAAAATTACAACATATAACCTATGTAAACACTATCTCACTCTTCAACTTAAGCCTTTTGCCTTTGTTTTTCATAAACTTTATTTTCAATTTCAAAGCTCCAAATTGTATCTTCTCAACATCATTTCTTGACACCTATCTTTCTAAAACATCAAACAAACAAAAAATACATTAGTACTAAGATTGCATTGTCATCATTAAAACTAAGTGGAACCTACCTTGATTTAACAATCTCTCATTTTTTGATGTGATAAAACCATGTGATATTATAAAATCATAAAACCAAAAAAACAACCAAACTTTTTAATAAAACTTAAATTTTCTTATTGTTATTTAAAAATTTTAATGATCTTTTAGAAACTTTCTCCTCCTTTATACAATAATAAATAAAAAAACAAGACAACCATATTTATATTCAAAACCTAATACCATCACATATCTAAAATTTATAATTACATTTCCAAGATTCCTTAAAAAAAACAAAACTTAAAGTAAAACGATGTCATTAAAATTTAAAACTCCATTAAATTAATCATATTTTAACATTAAGAAAGCCCAAATTTTAAAATCTCTCATTAAAAACACTAAAAACATTAAATTATTAGATTTTAATAACTCCATCTAAATTGATTGAAAATTAAGAGTCCTTTTAAATTGATGCCTTATAAATTTTCAAAAATTCAAACTCCACCTAAATAAACTATAATATAACAAATCGTTCTCCTCCTTTTTGAAATCATTAAAAAGGTAAACATAAAAATATAATCAAATATCATAAATTCCAATTTGTACATAAAGAGAGAAAGAGACAATATAAACATAAACCTCTAATAAAGAGAAGTAAATCACTTCTAAAAACATTAGATGTCAAAAATACATCAAAATGTACAAATCATCAACATCACTCCCCTTGCACAAAAATTCTATACCCTTCCAAAATAACGCTCATATCACTTATTTAGAGGTGGAAGATAAGATCTAATATTGAAGAAATGTGGATATCTCATGAAGCTGTGTGGACACCTTATGAAATTAATGCATTGTAAAGTCTTTAAGTTAATTTACCTCCCTATGAAGTACAATAATATGAAAATGATGATCAAAAGAATTTAAAGGAGGCATAACGGATGAACCATTATTAGTAATGGATATAGTCATGGTATGACTTTGTATAGGCTCTTCGACACCACCACCAAAGTTCATAGGTAGAGAAATGGGTGGCTGGTGTCATTAATGTATTTGATTCATTCAACCATTTACAATTTCATACCCTATGTTATTTAAGGTGGATTGGTCAAAGAAAGATTGTAAATTATACTCATCTTCCAAGAGAGGAACATTAAAATGTTGGAAAATGTGTTAGAGAATAAGAGAATAAGAGAATAAGGAGGGTATTGTTATATTTTTTAGACTGCACAAAATATAATATATTATATAATATAAAGAATCCTAAATGAATTTTCTACCTTACCATCAGAGTTAGACAATCCACAGGTCACCTAAGCCGAAGAATGTAAAGTCCCCACTCGAAAAATGAAACTTATATTTAATGAAAAAATCATGAAACCAAGGGATGATATTAAATTCTCTTGTATAATTTGGTTTTCTAGTTATCCCGTTCTCGCTAGGAATTTTAGAAATGGTTTTGACTCAGGTAGTTATAAAGTGAGGCGAGTTAATATGTTTCGTTAAAAATTTGTAATAAGAATATTCTTAGGGGTAGGAAATCTAAAGATTTCATTAATGAGGTCGCATCTTAAACTTTAAAGATAGTACGATATTTGTCACTTACACATCATTCTATGAGATTACTAAAGAAAAGCATAACATTGTTAAGGGTTTTTAAGCCAAGGGAGGTTCCAATCATGTGTTTTGATAAGGAAAAAACATAATTGTTACTAATGAGTTAGTTTGATGTGCTAGAAAGATAGGCTAATGAAAATTTAAGTAAGGACATATGTTGGAGTCCAATGTAAAAGAGCTTTCATAACGAAAATAAGGAATGGAACAAGCATTGAAGAATTGAAGTGATAATCAAGAGAAGAAGATCAAGTTTAGATAGATTTAGGAAAGTATCTTAATATGTAAGTTTCCTTGATCTTCTCATTTACATGTCATACTTAGATGAATATTTACATATAGGTTTTGCATAAATGTTTTAATGATTAATTAAATTTTGTTATGCCATTGACATGTTAGGAATTGTTTTAGAATATTACACTAGTATGAAATTGTATAATCAAGAGGTAACGTGATTAATTGAGTTACTAAATGCCTTTTAATGAGTCTAAATATTTTTCATGTGTGTTTAAATGTATTTAAGTCATTATATGATGTTAATTTTGATTTGAGTCAAATTATTAAGTCAAAAATATTTTTAAATTTGTTGTAAAATATTTGAAAAGGTTTTAAAAAATGTTTAGAATAAAAAGGCGCATAATTAAGGGTAATCTTGTGTTTGATTTAATTGAAATGTCTTAGAAAATTAATGATAAGATTGAAATTTATTAATTTTTCATATGCTTTTTAATGTCATTTCAATCTTATTTTATTTTTTAAATAT
>JAOXYD010250273.1:0-16454 GCA_028565735.1 Pinacopodium congolense
AGACCTGATATCATGTTTAGTGTATGCTTCTACGCAAGATTTTAATATAGTCCTAGAATGTCTCTTTTTTTTTGCTGTTAAGAGAATCATGAGATATTTGATCGGTTCATCATCTTTTGGTTTATGGTATCCTAAAAATGCATTATTTGAGCTAGTTGGTTATTTAGATGCAGATTATGCCAGTAGTTTACTAGATAGAAAGAGAAATCCAACACTTGCCAATTTCTAGGTCATGTATTAGTTTCATAATTTAACAAAAAGTACAAATAAGTTGCTTTATTTAGAGCCGAAGTGAAGTATATAGTGGCTGGTAGTTGTTGTGTACAAGTTCTTTGGATTAGACAATAACTTAGAGATTATGGCATGGAAATAACTAAGATACCCATTATGTGTGATAACACTAGTTCCATTTGCCTAACTAAGAATCTAGTTGAACATTTAAGAACTAAGCATATCGAGATAAGACAACATCACTTTGTAAGAGACCATATGCATAATAGTGATATTGAATTAGAATTTATTGATACATATCACCGATTGGCCGATATATTTACTAAACTAATGAGTGAGGATAGATTTTTCATGATAAGGAGATAATTAAGCATGATTGATAGTGCATCTCTTTGATTGTTATGTGTTTATGAATGTTTTTCCCTTCTTGATTTATGTTCTCATGCATGACTTTAGTTTTTTTTATGATGTCAAAAAGGGGGAGAGGAATATGTGATATTTTCGCTTATGCTTAAAAGTGTATATGATTTATGGATTTCATATATTGAGGAGGAACCTTAAAAAGTGTGTGCATGAACTAAGGGGGGAGCATTAGTTGATTTTGGCATGATTGAAAATATGTGTTACAAGTTTGTCATCTTGAAATGTGCTTTGTTCTTTTTATGATATCACATGTCTTGTCATCATCAAAAAGGGGGAGATTGTTGAACTAAGGGATGTATCAATCTTACTTTTGATGATAACAAAACATAATTGTTACTGATGATTTAAGTTTATACCGTGACATTCAAACAAGAGATATGCAAGATACAAGACCTTAGTTAGGTTGTTTTTAATATGATTGTAAGTTTTACTTGTTGTCCAATTGATCTAGGGGCTTAATTTTTATCATGCATTGCATATAGTTTTTCAAAGTTGCATAAGTTTCATAACATAGTCATTAAAAAATTTTGATTATTCATATGGTATCTCAAATTATGTTTTAAATCTTATTTAAAGTCTTATTCAATGTTTAGATAGTTAATAATTGCTTTAGTCATTTGTTTGCAATTTTAGAATTAAAATTCGTATGATTTAAACTCTTTTGTTGACATACCTCAAATCTATCTGGATTTGAATTATTATCATTCAATCTGATTTTTCATTACCTAAATCAATTTTTATTCTTTTAAAATCATCATAACATTTTTCCTAAGGTCTTAATAGTACACTAGAATTTTATCTCAATTTTTTTAGCACTCAAAACATTGATGGAAACTTTAAGAAAATAGATTACTCAAAGTTGTCTCTAACAACTCTTTATTTCCTTTTTAGGATTAAACATTTCTTTTGGCTTCCAAACGGCTAAGGCTACAATTTAAATGACTCAAAACCCTTCCTAACCCTACATAAAACATATCTAAACACTTTGAGTACTTTTTGAAGCCCTATAAACAATATTGAAAGACAAAAATTGTTAAAACCTCAAGGTCGCCTCCTTCTTCACTGTTTGCCTCTTTTCTTCACTATTTGGGTTTATTTTCATTGCTCTCCATCTTAATCTACTTTTATTCATATGAATTATTTTGTTTTAGTTAGAATAATTTTTTTTAATTTTGTTTGATCATATTTTCGTATGTTAGGGTATTTATTTTGATAGATTAGAGGTTGAACTCACTCAAAGCACAAAACTATTTTTGTTTATTCTATTTCTATTTGTTCTACTTTGAGTTTAATATTGGTTCTTCCTATCTTAATATGCTTTTAAAATTGTGAAATTAATTTTTTTTGGTTTATTAAGTGTCCTAGAGACTATTTAATTTTTTTTTATTTTTTAAAGATTATTTTATAGGTTTTAAGTCTGTTATTCTCAAATACACCAAAACTGTCCATATTTTTCTGTTCTTACTTTCAAAGTTGTTCTAGATATTTGAATCAATTTCTAAAATTTTGAAATAATTATTATATATTTAATTAAGTGTCATAGAGTGTTTTTAACATTTATTTTTAATATTACGAATATTATTTCTGTTGTTTTAAAATTGTTTTCTAGATACACCTATATTGTCCCTGATTTTTTTGTTATTGTGATAATCTCATTTTTTTTTACTAAATATATCGATTTCTAGTGTGCAAACTTGTTGTTATTAGTTTTTTTATGGTCTCGATATTATCCATATATTTTTAGTTTTATTTTTAAGAACTTATATTTTCTATTTAGGCTCCAAATTTGTAGACTAATCTAAACTGTCCAAATTTTGTGCACTAGCTTTTATTCATATATTTGGGCATTAAATTTGAATTGGTTGTTTCCAAATTACTATTCTCTATTTGTTTAAGTGTACGTTGACTACTTAACTGAATTTTTAGAGGCTTATTTAATTATTTAAAAGCATTTGTTGTCATATTTATCAAAACTATCTAGGTTTAGTTTTTATGATCTTTTATATTGTGATTCATCAATTATACACATATTTAGTTCATCAAATCTATCATATTAATTTTGATTAAGCTTTAAATAGTGTCATTGATCATTCATATCATTTTTTAAAGAATTAAAGTCCTTAATTTAATTGTGCTTTAAGTGAAATATGTTCATAAGTGTTCTTAGTTACTTATGAAGGGGTTATTTGAATTGTTAGGTTGGTTAATTATGTCAAGGCTCCTCTGTGCCATATAAAGATTTATCATAAAGTTTATCTTTACCTTAACCAAGAAGATTGTGTCTTGTATAGGCTTCTCTTTTCCTTAAAAGATTTGGGTTGTAAAGGCTTCTCTTTACTAAGAAAACGATTTGTCCTGTAAGGGTTACTCTTTACCCTAAAAGAACAGTGTATTTGTTTTTAAGTCGTTAGTGAAGAACGATATCCAACAAGTAGTTGGAGAGAAGACATAGCCTATCTTTGGGGTAGATAAACTTCTACAAATATTTGTGTCTTTCTCTTGCCTTTTCTCTTTACTTATTACTTGTTGTGTGTTTTGATTATTAATTTATCTATTATCAATTTGACATTCACCTTTCTATATCTCATTGAATTAAATTAGCTTTGGTGATAAGTTTAAATTTGTTAAGAAAGTTTTTATTACTTAATTCATCCCCCTCTTGAGTGCGTTTAGGGATTACATGTTTAAAGACTGTGGAATTTTTTGGTCAAATTTTATAATGGGCATATGGCACAATTTAACTAGATAGTTTCTTATGTGGATTCTACATGCCATGTAGCATTTTAGGTGAAAATTTTATGGGACCCATATGATTTTTTGAAACATGTTATGTGGCATATGTGACCCATGAAAAACAAATGAGCCAATCAGAATGTGCCACATGGTATTTAATTGCAACACTTAATAAAAATTTGTTAAGGGTTATTTTTTGGACATTTTTAAAAGATTAAAGTTCTTTTTTAATGTTTCTAAAACGTTAAGGTTCTTTTAATATGTTTGGAAATATTAGTGTCTGAGTTGAATAGTAGTTGAAACCTTAGTGTTTACCTTACTTTAACCTTTGTAACTAAACAGGCTTTATACCAAACCTAGGATATGCTATCTTTCATGCCAAACATTCTTACTTTGATTATAGGTTACCATAGGCTTATGGATATTTAAGTCTCCTTCTCCATCTTATGAAACCCTAACTGCCGTTATGCTTCATCCTTAACCTATCATCTTAATGCTACTGCACCTCTTCATCCTTCTTTGCCTCCTCACCACTATATCTTTTTAGCCATTGCCTCTTTCTATTGTGATATAACAATCCATCAACTACATCACCACTAATAACAATCCTTTCTATCGACATTCAATACACTAATATTTCAACAGCAATCGTATCACCTATTATAGCCTTATTTTTTATTAGATTACCTACAAATCAAGTACTAATCTCTTTCATTTTCTTCGTTGTTGCTACTCCTTTTTCACCAGTGCATCAGCACTAGCATTGCTACTAAAATGGACTACACACTTACTAGGAATGGATAGAACAAGATAGTTCTAGTGTCTCTAATGCTTAGTTTGCGGTAATTTTTTCTCTTCGTTAATAATCAAACAATTAACTAGAAATTTAACTTATACACTTACAACATATCTGAAAAATCATAATGTTTTTGGTCTAGTTAAAGTTGTGACTAGAATGACACCTGATAAAGATCAGTGGCTAAATAGTTACCCAAGACTTTCATCCACTTACAGTCGAGATGAAGTAAATAGAACCTAAAAATACCCAAGAAGCTGGAAAATTTATCCAAAAATCAAAGCAAATATAAACATGAATATGTTTCAAAATGAACATAGTTTATAATCATCTTTGATGGTTAGGCCCCTTCATTTATTATAATTAAGACAAATTAATGTAGTTAACTAGAATTAAGCTAATAAATTAATATAAGGGTATAGTGAGAAGTTACTCTACCCTAGAAAATGTTCCTCTCCTTTCATCAAGCTCTTTCTTTTCTCCACCTTATCCAATGACCATGAATCCATCGCCACTAAATCTCTGTAATGTATTTTCCTCTTGTTCTTATTGAGGTCTTGTAATCTACTGTGTTCAAAAATTACAATTTATGGGTGAATAACATCTTTTTGTTGAAATATATTAACATAGGTATTACTATCCTTATATTTGTCATGAGCATCAAGGTTTTTTTTATGTTTTGTATCTTAACAATTTTTGTTAGAGTTTCATAATGATTACATTTCATCATACCTTTAGTTATTGCATTCAAGTTCTTATTAAAGCCTAATTTATCACGATTAATATGCTCAAGAATATAATAAGAATAACTTGAATGCATTATTTTATATACTTATGTGGAGTTTGCACAATAGAAAACAAAGAAGGTAAATTAAAGGAAAAAAACATTAATGTTAATAAGAGGATTTTTAAGATTAAGCACATAGTGTCGACATTGGATTTGGAGCATACGAAACTAATAAGACATAAAAGATAGAAGTTGGATATACTATTACTACAAAATAGTCTTTAAATAAAGTGGTAGTGATGTTTATGGAACCTTGTATGATATATGAAATTCAAATGACTATAGTATAATAGTTATTATTGTTGCTTGATTTTGAATTCCATATTTTCATGTAACTGGTGCAAATATAAATTAATAAAAATTATTTAATGTCATTGTAAGCTTTGTAAAATAGAAAATAATGTAGAGACATTGATATGGTTTATTGGTATGGATTATATAAAATTTTGGTATGATTAGTATAAAGTTTTGTCTTTGTTTGTATGAATTGATGACTTGGTTTGTATAAGGTTCTATTATGGTTTATGGAGATGGGTGGTATGGTTTGTAAAAAATTATGGTATAAAAGTAATTAAATAGTATGAATGGAATTAATGTAAATTTTTCGATGAAACCTTATACATCATTAAATTAAAATATGTATTAAAAAGTTGTTGATGCCATACATTATGCTAGTAGACTTAGTCTGTGATTGCGGTATGATTTATTGGTATGTTATGTAGTAAGGCATAATATGTTTTACTTAGAATTTATAAAAGTTTTAATATGTTCAATTAAGCATGTTGTTAAATTGAAAAACAAGTGGTTGTTATAGATGGAGAAATTGGTAGTCTAGTTTAGACATTACTTTAGTATGGTTTGTTCAAATTTTCAATATGTTATCCAGTTAGGTGTAGGGCTTGTTTTATGTCGCTGTAATTTGATGTATGAAGTCATAGTTTTACCTTACATATAGGTGTAGTAAAAATTTCTCATAGGCGAGGTATAGTTTAGTAAAATGGTCATACTCTTTATAGTAAGGCATTATATGCTATAGCATGATCATTGATTGTGTATGTCAAATATTTGTTATGTAGTCTAGTACTTAGTATACAATATGTTTACACAAAGAATATGTTGTTGCAGTGCAGTCTATAACTCTAAAAAATTATGGACAAGATTATAGAAAACAAAAGTGATCATAGTAAAAAACAATACATAAATATTGAGTGCAAGTTATGGGGTAAAAATGTAGAAGAAGTACCAGCAATATGTTTAAGGTGAATTACAGCTATAAGCTTACACAAGATGTATTTCCCTATGTGAATATAATGGTAGGAATTCATTATACAACAACTATCCAATATGTATGAAAGCTAGGATGCTATAAAATTTAGTATTTCATTACTATAAAAAAAATACATAATGTTGAACCAAGGAAGGTTTTACTTTATTTTGATGTTGACAAAACAAACCTTATTACTAATACCTATATTTTAAGTGTGTTGAAAGATAGGTATAAATGAAGTTCGAGTATGACGGCTTAAAAATTCTTGAAGTGGAATTGGAATTTTATGAAGACTCAAATATTAAAAGAAGAAAATTAGTTTGATATATGTTTATTTATATCTCTTTTATTGTAAGTTTTGCTTAATTATATTTTGGTGATTTAAAATACTTATAAATACTCATTCATACATACATAACTTAGAGAATGCATATAAGTGCATAATCAAGAGGACTTATATGTGTGGAAAACTTCCTGATATATAAAATTGATTGAATAAAAATATATGAATTAATATGATTAGTTAATTAGTATGAATTGGAAAATTTAAAGATAACTAAAAATTTTTTAGGTTTGATTAATACTTGTTAGAATTTTAGATTAGTTTTAAATTTAAGCTTAAAACTTTTTGGGGCAAAGTGTTTAGTTATTGCTGATCTACTTAGATTGGTTAACCCAATGACAAAAAATAGTTGACCAAATCCTAGGCATTGGTCAATCAATCGATTGAAATTTGATTATAGGTCGATCGAATGTTACAAAATTGAAGCGTAAGTTTAGGAATCATCAGATTACACAATGGTAAAAAATTAAACCATTATAAAATTATTATATCTATTAGAAAAGATAAAAATTGATTTAGTTTATTTATAAATAAGATGTTTTACTCATATTTTAAGCATGCAGTATTAGACTAGTTGTATCAGGTTTTATTAAGAGATACCAAATGTAGTTCTATTGTTTACTCTTAAGGTTGAAGAGTCAAGTTGTATGGTATAGTTTTTTGTTAGGCATATTAAGCTTTGTTATTGTGGATTCATATTTCTAGCCTCTTCTATATACTAAATAAGATTGATTGAAACATTGTTTCTCCTTTTTATTTTTCTTGTGAGAATTGAGAGGTTATTCTTTAGTATAAGGAAAAAGAATTGAGTGAAAGGTTATCTTTGAGCCTTAAAAAGGATTGTAAAAGTGAACGTTATACTCTTTTATTAAAATATTGCAATTATCTCAATAAGTGGTGCTGGGAACTAGACGTGGGGGTAAGTAGACCGCTCCGAACTAGTATAAATCTAGTGTATCTCTCTTCGCATTCTCTTTATTTTTACGCACTTATCTTATCCTATTTTGATTTACGCCTTTATCTTGACAAATTGGTTTTATGTTTTAGCTTCTACATCTTGTTAATCTTAATTTGTTTGCTTAGATGAATTGATTTAAAACCTAAATCACTCCCTCTTAGGTGCCATATAGGCCTAACAATTGATATTAGAGCATAGGTCTTACATTGTTTTAATTCCAATGAATTAGTGAGTAAAGATCATATGGCACACATGTTAAATAATTTTCTCCCTCATCTATCTTAGAAGGTCAAAACACTCATAGAACACCATACATTAATGGAAATAATTATTTGTACTAAAAGATTGGAATGAGATATTATTTGAGAAGCGAAAGTGTAGACTTATGGCTTGCTCTTTCACAAAAAACCACCTTACCTTCAAAACTCATAGGTAACGAAGTTGTTTTTAAAGAAAATAATAAGTTTAGTATTGAAGAAATGAAATTATCTTATTTAAATAGCAAATACATGCATATTTTGTTTTGTGCTCTAAGTATAGAAGAATTTAATATAATTTTTATGTGTGAAACTATGTGTAATATTTAGAACATACTAGAGATTACTTATGAAGGCACAAATCAAGTAAAGGAGACTAAAATAAGCATGCTCACTAATCAGTTAGAACTTTTTAAAATGACTCATGATAAAAATATCTCTATTATGTATGCTTGTTTCAATAATATTGTTAGTGATTTAAAAGGTCTAAGTAAGACCTATTCAAATCTTGAGCTTGCTAGGAAAATCCAAAGGTTCTTATAGAAGTTATGGAAGCCTAAATTGACGATAATTCAAGAAGAAAAAGATCTCAATGTCATATCCCTCGATGAACTCATTGGATAATTGTTCACACACAAAATGGTATTAAAACATACGTAAGAAGGGGTTACACCCAAAAAGAAAATCATAGCATTCAAAGCTATTAGAAAGGAAGAGAGAGAAAATGAAGAATCATCATTTGAAAGTGAAAGAGAAGAATCAATAACAATTATTACAAGAGACTTAATGAAGCTTATATGAAGAAAGGCTGCAATCTGTAAGAGAGAAGGTAAATATTCATCTAAAATTAAATTTTCTAGCGTAACATGTTTCGAGCACAATAAAAAAGGTCATTTGAGGTCACATTGCCTATACCTCTAAGAAGATGAAAAGAAAGGAAGGAAAGAAAGAAGGACTTCAAGAAGAAAACTCTAAAAGTGACATGGAGCGAATCAAGTGAGTCCGAAAGGAAGAAGTCACAAACATATACTTCATGGCTCACAACAAGGTAATTGGCTCTCACTTGAATGATTAATGTGAAGTTGAATATATATATATAAATATATATGAGGAACTATTAGAAATCATAGAATATTTTTCTAAGAAAAATAAGAAATTTCATGATAAAATGGAGAATCCATGAAAATGATTGATGAATAGAGATTGGAAAATGAAGGACTTATAAAAGATGAAGATTCAATCAAAAATAATAATGATAAATTAGTAAATGAGAATATCACCTTAATAAAAGAAATAGAATCAATTAAGGAATTGCTTGTAAAAAATAGGTAACGATAAACATGTTTTAGGATATAGCAATGAAGCATACACTAGGAAGACTATTTTTGTAAAGGGAAAGAACCTGAAAGATGAAAGTCCTAGGATCATTCAAAATGCACCTTCAAGTAAACATCAATCTAGGCATCATTCTTTCTTATATACTCAAAAGACTAGAAGTTATTCATATTGTCAAAGAACCTTTACTCAATCGAGAGAAACTTTTCAACAAAGGTTCTATCATGGTTATAAGCCCAGAATTGCATATAAATTATTCACTCTGCTATTTTTCTCATATTACAAACGATAAGATAATTTTAAATATTTTTGCAATGATCGATTAAGAAATGTAAATGCATTATCAAATGTTCGTGAAAGGTACAAAACTAACTCTCAAGAACCCAAAATGATATGGGTACCAAAGGTTCATTAAATCTTTATTTTTGTAGGTACCTTAAAGAACAACAAGGAATAAACAACCATTGTTAAACCAAGAAAAAAAAACAATCAAAATTTCCAAAACTCAAAATTGAAGATACTCTGATATTACTAAAAAATAAGTATATGTGAATGTGTGAAATAATTGTGATAATTATTTTAAACAATTTTTATTTGAATATTTGTTCTTAAAAATAAAAATCAAGGTGAATGAAAATTTGTTAACAAAATATTTCTTTCATGAACTATTTTATTTGATAAGGCTTTAATCTACTGTGACTTAATATTCAGTGTATGTGATTTAGTGCTTATTTGCTCGACTCATATAGGCATATAGGTCGATCTATGATCAGTCGACCGATATGCACTGTTTAGTTGATCAATAATTGAAAAAGTCAGGTTCTAAGTCACAGACATCCTCCTCTCTCATTTTATTTATATTCTCTCTTTCTCCCTTTCCGCTATTGCCACCTCTCCTTGAAGCTCTTCTCTCCTTCTTCTTGAGGTTTTGAGCCTCCTAAATAATTTTTGTAGTTCACTAAAGCTTTTTCAACCTCCCTTCAATCTTTCTCTATCTTGGAGCATCTTATTTCTATGAGAACTTCACTTTGCCACCGCATTATATTTTGCTATCCTCTCCATCTCCGACGATGTTTTTAGATGCCTTAAAGTTGCATTCTCACTTTTTTTAATCCTCCTTTTCGAACCCTTTTATCAATTTACTCCAATTTCACTTAGGTTGTTTCAATTTTCGATTTCTTGCACTCTAGGGTTTCAAAATTGGGGTTTTAGTGTTTGTTGATATGAATTGAGAAATTACCTAAAATTTTTTGTATTTTCATGCAGTAATTGAATTCAATTTCAATTTTCCCAATTGTAGTTTTGGTTTTTAGGTTTTATCTGAACTTCCAGTTAAATTATTTAATTTTCCCTTAAATTTAATAAGAAGTTTAATTAAGGGTTGTGTTCAATCTATACCATTTATTTTTGTCAATTTCTATTTTTTTTCAAATTTTTAGATTCAGTTCTTTGGAGATTTTTTATTTTTGGTTCAACTAAAACTATTTTTATGAAATTAAAATTTTTGAATTTAATTAGTCATTTAATTAAAATGATTACTCCTTCAAATGGATCTATTTTGATAAAATTATTGTTTTTCCTAATTTTTTGTTTAAGAAAATTTTTAATTAATTAAAACAAATATATTTTCTACATATAATTGTCCTTGAACCTGATTAAGTTTAATTAGGATGTTTAGAAGTTTGAATTAATGTTTTAGTAAATTGTTTCATAAATTTCTTAAAATTGTTTCTATCAAAGTGTTGTTTTTGTATAAGTTTATATCAATTCTTTTAAAATTTTCAAATGGCTTTAATGGTTCTTATTTCTTTAAAATTTGTTAAATCCTACATGTTTGTTTTTGTCAAAGTTGCATATCATATCATATAGAAGCATTTTAGGTTAAAATTTTTTCAGTATTTAGTCATCCGTGTACTTGTATATTCTTACTTATAGGATGTGTTATTGACTATTTAACAAGGAGATAACTCTTGCTCTTTCTCCTTTATTAGACTCCCTTTAAGTGCTTATTGTTATTCTTAAAGCCTTTCCTTCAAGTTTCTATCTAGGTTTTCTTTTTTAATTCTCACTGTGGTTAGAACTTAAGGTGGTGGAACTTCTAGGAATAGGAGATCCCAAGTTAGTCAAGGGGATGGATACCTTCATCTTGATTCACCCCAATTTCATGATTATGCCCCTAAAAATCTTTTGGAAAACCGTGTTATTTCTCTTGCCTAATCAGATTTGTCTAAGGAAAATTTCCTTATCTAGTTCTTCATTGATTAAGGGTGGAAGGCTCTCCTTACTTTTCCTTCAAAGATTTTCCCCCATCGTTGTTAAACCTTTTTATTGCAACCTTAGAGAGGTTAAAGACAATAATGATTATATTTTTATTTCTAAGATAGAAATGTCTCTATTTGTCTCAGTAGGGACTTAATCAATACCATATTAGATATTCATATCCCCCTTGTCTTTTCTCACTAAGGATGTATGTATAAACATAGTGATGCCCCTCATACTTTGGCTATCATAGTTTAAACCATTTTTTAATTACAAAGTGAAGAAGGCATTACTTAAAAACCAAAGGATGTGAGAAACTTGAGTGCCATTCCTAAATTCCATCATCTCTTTATCAAATACAACTTTATTTCTTATCTTTGGTTCCTTTCAACCTTTATGCTTTTGAGAAAATCCAATTAGGTTATTTCATCTTACATAACATGATCCATTTTTTTAGCTCTAAGAAAAAGAGCCAAGATAACATATCCGTTATATGGAAGATGATGTTTAGTGCTATACTTTCTTTGATCAAAATTCCTCAAAATGCATGGGTCTTTAATCTATTGATAGTCTTATAACTCCCAATGACAGTAGCACTCAACTAGTCATGTTCGTTTGGTTGATGTTGATGTTGTGCCTAACTTGAGTTGCACTATTTCTGTGTGCCTTAATGATAAGGGGACATCCACCGGACCTACATCATCTCCTTCTGATGTTAATTCCGATATTGCATCCCTTCATTATAAGATCGATCATTTACAACAAGATGGATGATCATATGGACTTGCTTCGTGTGATTCTCTCTCGACTTCCTCCTCTACCTCTATCAGATCTCTCATAGCATTATCTATTTTTTATGTTCTTTTTTTAGCTAATTTTTAATGTATTATTGATGTTACTTTGTTATATGAAATTAGATCTTTTATTTATGCCATTGAATCCTTCATATGAAGGTTTTTATGTCATGTTTCTCTTCTTATAATAGTTTAATATTCAATTTCCTAGAGCTCTTCTTTTGCTTAGATATATTGTTTAAAAACTATACTTAGATATGTTATTTGTGTACCTTTTTGGTGATTCCAAAAAGTGGGAGACAATTATGTGATATTATGTTAAAAAATGATATGTGAGATTATACCTTATGAAAGGGGAGTATATCCTTCTTAATGCATAAATTTTGGGAGAGTTAGTTTTTGACATCAATATTTAGTTTTTGGCATTAATATTGTTTGGTTTAAAATTGTATAATTGTGAAAAAGTTTATGATTGATGATTGTGGAGTTTGAATTTGATTTTTTTGAAGTTATACAGTTTTTAATAACTATATAGTTGGATCATACATTGCCTTGAAATTGATGTTTGTTATGATTTTGAATTCTTCTTTGAATTTGATATATTTAGGGGGAGCTTAACAAATATATGATGTTTATGATTCTTGGTTATAATATAATATTACATTGTTTTGTCATAACCAAAAATAGGGAGGTTGTTGAACTAAGGGAGGTTCTACCTTATTTTAATGATAACAAAACAAACCTAATTACTAATACTTCTATTTTAAGTGTGTTGAAAGATAGACATAAATGAAGTTCAAGTATGGCTTCTCAAAGAGGCTTGAAGTGGGATTGGAATTTTATGAAGGCTCAAATCTTAAAAGAAACAAATTATTTTAATATAGTTTTATTTATGTATCTTCTATTTTAAATTTTGCTTAATTATGTTTTGGTGATTTAAGAGATTTATACATGCTCATTCATGCATGAATAACTTAGAGAATGCATATAAGTGCATAATCAAGAGCACTTATGTGTTGGATCTGTGGGTCTGTATGTGTGTGCGTGGAAAAACCTCCTGATATATAAAATTAATTGAATAAAATTCATAAATTAATATTTTAGTTAATTAGGATGAATTGGAAATTTTAAAGATAAATACAAAGTGTTTTGGGTTTGTTTAATACTTTTTGGGCATTAGATTAGTTTTAGATTTAAGCTTAAAGTTTTTGGGCCAAATTTTTTGGTTGTTGCTGATATACTTAGATCAATCGACCGAATGATGAAGAATGGTCAACCGAACCCTTAGCAGTGGTCAATTGGATGATTGAACCTTATCTACAAGTCTATTGAATGTTTCAAAAATGAAGCGTAAGTTTAAGATTTGTCAAATTACACAATGATAAAAACATTAAATCATTATAATGTTATTATATCTGTTAGACAACAGAAAATTTGATTAAGTTTATGTAAAAATAAGATGTAAGCATGAAGTATCAGATGAGTTTTATCAGTTTTTTTAAGAAATACCAAATGTAGTTCTTTTGTTTACTCTTAAGGTTGAAGAGTCAAGTTATTATGTCTTTTGTGTATGGCATAGTTTTGTGTGAGGCAATTTGAGCTTTATTGTTAAGCATTCTTATTGCTAGCTTCCTCTATACACCAAATAAGATTAAGTAACACATTCTTTATCTATTGTATTGTTCTTGTGAGAATTAAGAGGTTATTATTTAGCCTAAAGAAAAATAATTGAGTGAAAGATTATCTTTGAGCCTTGAAAAGGATTTTAAGATTGAATGTTGTAGTCTTTTATTGAAATATTACAATCATCTAAAAAAAAAGTCATGAGAATTAGTCGTAAGGTCAACTGAACCGCTCTAAACTAGTATAAATTTGGTGCATCTCTCTTACCTTTCTCTTTACTTTTACGCACTTATCTTGGCAAATTGGTTATGTGTTTAAGCTTTCACATCTTGTTAATCTTGATTTGTTTGTTTAGAAGAATCAATTTAAAACCTAACTTATCCTTCAGGTGCCATATAGGCCTATCACATAATGACTACAAGGACACATAAAACTAGCAAAGGTAGGTAATCAATAAGAAGGCACCATGAGCCATATAATTCATTAATTGTTATGAAAGTGTATTACATAGTCTACAGTAACAGCCAAAATAATTGTATCTAATCACATATACATATAGGGTTATAGCATACACTTTATGTGCAAATATTGGTCTAAAGAGGAGTCCTTAATTTTTATTGAAATTATTTTTGTAGAATACTTCAAGCCATAATA
The DNA here is from genome assembly GCA_028565735.1 of Pinacopodium congolense. Lineage (NCBI taxonomy): Eukaryota > Viridiplantae > Streptophyta > Magnoliopsida > Malpighiales > Erythroxylaceae > Pinacopodium > Pinacopodium congolense. The sequence goes on from JAOXYD010250273.1 coordinate 14,461, forward strand.
TTGGGGAAAATGTAGCTTGGATATTAACCATAGGAATACTAGATTACTGAAATATGAATCCTTTTCCTACACATTAACTTTGCCTTGATCTTTTATAGTTAACATTTTGAGTAGCCTTGTTTCACTTCATTATGCTTTTTTTTAATAAAAGGCTAGTATTCATGTTCTCACTGTCTTTCCTATGTTACTCTTGATTTTTTTATATTACATTTGAGAACTTGTTAGTCATCTCTTAGTACTCTTACTTTAAGTAGTATGTTTGGCCCATATTTAAGCTAATTACACCTCCTCAAGTCTCGAAGTCAATATCCCCAAGATCTTTTTCCTCTTCTATTTCAGAAGTTACAACTTTTAAAACAATGTTAAATTCTTGTATTCATCCATATTGTTGAAGGAAACACTTATTGCTCATGTCTAGGTTCCCACAAAGCACTTAGTTTTAACATAAACTCCCTTTGGTGTGGTGAATACCCTATGTTTGGTTACAATTTCTTTTCTTTTTTTGGTATATAAAAGACAAACTAAAATTCATTCAATGTATAAGAACGTTAGTAAAAATTGCGTATTTATAGTTTGATAGCTGATTATCTATTTGTATTATCTCTCATTTGAATACTTATTTTTATGACTTCCTACCACCATCTATCAATAACTGAGAGAAGTTATCCTTAGCTGATCAATAAGTGATAAAGGGTCCATATAGATAGTAGTAGTTGATTCCTCTTCCATTACATCTAAAGTGGTAAGAGCTTTCATAGCTAAATTTTGAATAGCTTTTGTTTTAACTATGTGATTGTTCATTTGTTTTGGGTAGCTAGTATTCATGATGCCAATGTCTTCCTTCATTTAGCACTATTCATTTCCCTGTATTACATTAGAGAACTTGTTCTTCATCTCCTTATACTCTTTATCGAGATAGTATGTTTTTTTACCATCTTTGAGTTAGCTCCATCTCCTCAGGTCTTGAAGGTAGTATTTTTATGATCTTCTTCCTCTTCTCTTTATGAAGTTCCAGATTTAAGATTAATGTTAAATTCTTATATGCATTCGTTCCATTGGAGGAAATACTTGTCACGAACATCCTGATTCCCTTAGAGCACTCACTCTTATCATGAGCTCCCTAAGTTATATTGTCCTCCCTACCTGTAGTGACAACTTCTACGATCCAATTAGTCTTCCCAAGAAAAAAACAAACATGATGTTCAATGTATAAGCCATTGAGAAAAATTGAACATATAAACTTTGAAAATTCATTGTCTATTTGTTTGGTTTCTCTTTTGAAATGTTGGTTTCATGGTTATCCACCAGAAATTGCCTAAACTTGTGCCTTTAGTTAAAGGACATCATCATCTTTATGACCTTTTTTAGTAGGTGTGTTAATTGCACATAATGTAAAATTAGTGATAATACAATGAAAATATGGATGTTTTAGAGTAGTGTAGACATACCAACTAAGTGGCCCCCTAAACAAACATTCATCTTCTCTTACCTTATCAATATCTTAATCTCGAAAAAAAATTTGTGTTTAGAAAAAACTAAATTAAAAAAAGTGATAAAGAAATGGTGCACATGATGCCATTTCCCTCATACAGAAATAGAAACTTGATAACCAGTGAATGAAACTTGCCTGAACACCAATAAAATGTGGTGGAAAACTTAGAGGGAAAGCTAGTTAAAAGTGAAAGTACGTGCAGTAACAGAAATGCCTATTTTGAAATGACGACTGGAATAGAGTTTTTATTAGTGCTTTTAGTTAAGATTGAATTTTATTAAATTTTCATATGTTTTTTAATGTCATTTCAATCTTATTTTATTGTTTAAATGTTTAATTTGTGATATATTTTGTTTAATGATAGATTTATTGTGATAACACATATTTTAGGCCAAAGCATGAAGAATTTAAAGCAATTTGAGGAAAAGATAAAAATTTTATTAATTTTAAAGAAAAAAGAAAACAAAACAAAAGAAAAAAATATAAGTTTAAACTCGTCGTT
>JAOXYD010250294.1:0-16454 GCA_028565735.1 Pinacopodium congolense
TTTTAGTTTACAGTTGTGGCTTTGGTTACGTTGCTTGCATTTACCTTTAGTGTGTTTTCATTTTCCTTATCTTTTTAAATTTGCTTGAATCATTTTCTTAAACAAAGTACAACTTGAATTAATTGGTGACTAAATACAATCCTCATAAGATTGATATCCGCTTTTTACTACAAGTAATGACTCATATACTTGCGGTTTTGAGCGTAAAATTAAGTTTGGTTTTGCAATCAACAAAGCCCTCTCTTCTTTAACTTTAATTTTTCTTATATTGCATCAAGTTGGACTTTTAAAACTTTAGGTTTTCAAAATTGGGATTTTTGGCTTGAATTGAGAAATTAGCCTAAATTAGTTGTAGTTTCTTACAATTAGAAGCATAATTAGGGCTCTAAAACATCTAATTACTTATGTGCATTCTCAATTTTGATTTTCCCCAAATTTCAGATTTTGTGATTAGGGTTTATAAGAATTTCTACTTAATTTTTGTGATTATCTTAAAATTGATTCTTTTAAACTTCAATTAGATGTTTATCTAAGGGTTTTGTGCAATCAATTGCATGTGTTTTAATTTAATCATGTTCTTCCCTAATTTCATATTTACCATTTAAGGTTTACTTGAATTTCTGGTTAAATTATTAAGTTGTTAATAAAATTAAAGTTTTTAAAATTCATTTAAACACTTATTTAAGATTTTTGTTCAATAAATTTCACTAAATTACCTAAATCACCTATTTTCCTCAATTATTAGCAATTATGCTTATGGTTTATGCAATTTTGAAAGTCAAAATATTTGATTTCCAAAAAATTGAGTATTTTTTAATTATAAAACTTTATTAAAGTCTATTTATTCCTCTCCTTAAAGTAATCTCCTAAAGGGGCTTCCCTTTTAAGTATTTTGAAATTAAAAGACATTTAGATTAATTCTTCATTAAAAGTATTGTGATTAAGACTCAGTTTTTTGGAATTTGTTTTCAAAGATTAGAATTTTGTTTTTAGTAAGTTGTTTCACTTATGTGTATCATGCATGCATACAAGATTTTGCTTAGGCTTTGAAACCTTCAAAAATTTTAGTCATTCTTAACCTCCTCTCCTACAGGTTGTATTTTTGAATCCAACAATTGATATTTCTTATGTGCTTTATCCACTTTTAGAGCTATCTTAGGTGTATTATTACTATTCTTACTCCTTGTTTAAAATTCTTGTATTCTTAGAATTTCCACCATGGTTAAGACTCAAGGTGGTAGTACTACTACTAGTTGGAGATCCCATCCTAGCCGAGATAGTGATTACCTAGATGTAGATTATGATCAATTCCAAGACTATGATTCTAGGAAACCCTTTGAAAAATGTATCATTTCCCTTAATCATCTAGATTTCTTCAAAGAAAATGGCCTTGTTAAGCTTTTCTTTGATCAAGGGTAGGGACCCCTTCTCATTCTTTCTGCTGAAACGTGTCCCACAACTATCTGACTCTTTTACTGTAACCTTAGAGAAGTTAAGGAGAATGATGAGTATATCTTCTTATTCAAAGTAGAGAATTTTCCTGTTCACCTATCTAAAGACATTATAAACAACATTCTTGGTATTCCTATTTCTCCTATATTCTTCCATTACGATTGTATGTTGAAAATTGATGCCACTCATTCTGTAGTCAAGAGAGTTAAAACCATCTTTAAGTTAGAGAGTACGGAAGGAATTATTGAAAAACCTAAAGATGTTAGAAACATGAGTGCCATACAAAAATTTCATCACCCTTTCATCAAATATAACTTTCTCTCTACTAACGGTCATTACAATGACTTAGGGTATGATGACCTTTAGTTTTTGTCCACCCTAATGTTTGGTGAGAGAATCCACTTAGGTGATTTCCTCTAACATAACATGATCCATTTTCCTCGAGGTAAGAAAAGGGGCCAACATATTCCCTATCCTTGGATTCTCAGCCACATCTTCCAGTATTTTCACATTACTCATATGGAAGATGACTTTGAGAAATATTCATTTTTTGATCAAAATTCCTTAAAGAGCATGAGATTTCAAATTGTTGATAGTGCCATTACTCGACCTCGTCATTGGGAGCAACACTTAGCCATACCTATACTTCCTCATAACAATCATCCACAATGCTCTACCACCCCCATACTTCATAAGGATCCTACTAGTCCTATAATTCCAACTAATGATGGTGATTTTGCACTTCTTGGTGGAGATACTAAACCTATTTGGAGTCAGACTATACCCCTTCCTTTAGCTGATGACGATGATATCTCTACACTTATTCTTTTCACATTTATTAATCATCCACTTATCTCTTTAGAGTCCAGGATCACTCTCATCCATCACAAGCTTACTCAAGTGAGGCATCAACTTGGTGAGCATTCCACCAAGTTTCGTGAGAAAAATACTATACTCCATGAGAAAAAAAAAACCTTGCTACGCACGCTTCTCTCTTGATTTCTTCCTCAACCTCCATTAGATCCTTGAGAATATTTTTTTTTGTTTTGTATTGTTGCACAGATGCTATTTTGATGCTTGACACTTTTAGTTTAGTTATGATATTGACTCCTTCTTATGAAGGCTTTTGAGTATATGTCCTTATTTAAAGATGCTTTCCTTCACTTTGCCATATTACTTACTGTTTAATTTGTCTTATAGTTATGTTTATTGCTTTTAGACTTTTGGTGATTCCAAAAAGGGGGAGATGATTGTGATATTTTATTGTATTAAATGATGTTGTATGAGAAGAATGTGATATTATCTATGTGTACAATTGTGTTTTATATATGGGGAGTATATTGTGTATATAATGCATATGTTGATGGGGAGTAGAAAATTTCTATAATGACGGTAGTATCACTTTGATTCTTTGATATGATGTATAGATTATGATTTTCTCTTACTTATCATTACTCCTTGATTTTGACATATTTAGGGAAAGGTTATGTCTTGTTTAATGTTTATCATGTTTATATTATCACTTGGGTTTTTCATCACAAAAAAAGCGGAAATGGTTTAATCAAGGATGGTTCCACCTTATTTTGGTAATGACAAAACAACTTTTCTACTAATGTGTATGTTTCTAAGTATGTTTGAAAGATAGGTTGAACAAAGTTCGAGTTGATCAATTATGGAGTCTTGAAGAAGAAAACAAAAAACTCAAATGAAGTCTCAAAAGAAGTTCTTTAGTTTAAATTAGGCTACTTAGGTTTTAACTAATGTAACCTTTACTTGGTCTGCTCAAGAGGCTTATATTTGATCATTCATGCATACATATTTTAGAATATGCATAGAAGTGCACAATTAAGAGGCTTATGTGTTTGATTTAATTTTACCCTCTTGATGATTATCTTAATTGATTAGGATTGCATAAAGTTAAGATAATAATTTTTTTAAAATAAAGGTTTTAAGTTAAGTCTTTAATTTTGTTTAATTAAAGTATAATCGAAAGAGTGTTGTTTGGTTTTGACATAAGTCGATTGGATGAGTTTAATCAGTATACCAAACTCTAGTCAAAAGACTATTAGTCAACTGAATGTAGTTGGTTAATCAAAATAAAGACAAAGGTCTCGGTAAACAGAATGTTGCAAATGTTGCGGATAAAAATATGATTTGCCATATTACACAAAGATCAAATTATATATTTGATTTTTACCCTTTGGAAAATAGATATTAAGACTGTTGAACAATGAATATATTGGTGAATGTTGAGTATAAAGAAGCTGGTCTATATGTTGTCTTAATATAGAAGTTTTATCCCAAAGTTCAAGTCTTTGTCATATCTTTTACAAAGCAATATACAAGTGTTCTACATAAGTTTTTTTCTTCAATTGGATTTTTTGTTTTAGTGTGTATTTTGTGAGTTTTTAGTACATTGTTGTGTGCATTCATTCTTCAAGCCTCTCAATTACATCAAGTGAAGTTGAGTGAAGTACTTTTCTATTAAGTTGATGTTATGAGTTTTTGAGAGGTTATTCTTGAGCTTAGGAAAAAGAAGCGAGTGAAAGCTTCTCCTTTAATTTTTGAAAAAGGATTGTAATTGAACAGTATATTCTTGTTGAAATTGTAGTGAGAACTAAATCTCAATAGTGGAGTTAGGGACCTGACTAAGAGCAAGTAAATAACTCCGAAACAAAATAAATTTGGTGTCTTCCTTTCCTCTCTAACCCCTTATTTTTCTGCACTTATATTATTTGATTGATTGGGTGAATTTTCATCATTTATTAAGCTTTTGCATATATCCTTCTTTGTTTATTTTATTGTAACATTTTAAAAGCCTAATTCCCCCTAATGCCGTAACAAACCTAACAGAGACCTAGATGTATTAATATACTTTATCACCTTAACAACTTGGTCACACTAGTGACCTAAAGGTTGGCCTCTCTAGCTTTATCTTCTTCTCCTCTTTGCTTCCTAATCCAACTACACATAAAAGTGCAATAAGTTCCCACATAATTAAGATTAAATTTGTAAGCCATATGGTATCTAAGAGGAGGGTGAATTGGGTATTTAAAAATTCTTGCTAAATTAAATTAAATAGACCACGTAAACCAATTTTAACCATATGCAATCTCTAATAAAAATTCAATTTATATAATATGCCAATGGGTATGACAAAATGAATCAAATTCAATCAATAATAAACAACATAATTGAATTAATATAAATAATGCATGGAAGAGAATGCACAAGAAATTTATAGAGTTTGGCTACCCCAAAGATAACTTACATCCTCTCTTGAACTACTTGTTAAAATTTTCACTAAAACAATCTTCCTTATGGTAAAAAGGAACCCTTACAGCTTCTTTCCACAAAGGAGGTAAAGAGAACTTTTTACAATCTTATTTCTTCCAAAGAAGTTGAAGAGTAATCTATCAATCTTATTTTATAAGGGTCAAGAGGAACCCAATACAATCTTGTTACCAAAGGTCAAGAGAAATCCAACAATCTTACTTTAAATGAGTGAAGAGTAACCTTTACAATCTTCCTTTAAATGGGTGAAGAGTAACTCTTTATATAATACCAAAATTCAACAGTTTATTCTTCACAAACTAGCCTCTAGAATCAGGCTACCTAAGCCCCAATTCAACCTTATACAACTTAATAAACTCTTGATAAAAACCAATGTAAGATAAGGGCTCAAATGTAATCAATCTAATGCTTATGGCTTATACATTCTCTAATGCTCATACATGACATAAATCGATCCAAATCACATTAAATAATCAAACCAATCCAAATCTTGTTTTTCATATGTCAAGAGTAACCTATTAGCTCTATTTTAATGGCAAAGATTAGCCTCACTAATAATCAACAACAAATATAAAGCAAATCCCCTAAAATAGTAACAAAAACACACCTTAACGGTGTTTCTTTAAAAGCTCAACCTGTAAAAACATTTATGAAAACTTTCAATGACAAATATCAATGTAATCAATTTCCTAATCAAGAAAAAGATCGTTAATAAACAAATTTATGCAATAAAAATGAAAGTAAAACATCAAACAATCATATTAGACACCAAAACACACAATACTGTCAAAATTTGCAACACCTAAGTTCCAACTCAATAAATCGACATTTCTTATCTAGTAAAATGTGTAAATTTAGCATAACAAGTCTACTGGAACATTAATCTAATAGTAAAAAAATATTCATGCAATAAAAATGAAATTAAAGCCTTAAATAAAAAGGCTTATATGAAGAATAACTTCAAGAACATGCAAGAGCTATCAAATATACATCATTAATGTCCAAATGTGTAAACAAACGATTCTATCCTTTAAAAATCACAAAAATAGGTAAATATTTTCTTGGAAAATTAAAAAAACACAACAACAAAAAATTAGAGCAATTTTGAAGCACAAAAATAGAGATAAATGGTTAAAGATAAGTATTAATGTTTAAACATACAAAACTGAATAACTTAAAGATGTGTGACTTTATGAGCTTTAATCTAATGCAATAAATACTCAAAAATGCAAACGCTAGCTCAATGAAGCTCATGAGTATCTAAATAAACTAAAAACACAAAATTTTTAGCTCTAGAAATAGATTTTAAAAAAACTATGAATGAATTAAGAGCAACAAAATAGTAAGGCAACTTTGGTGAATTTATAAGCTCGTATCTTTGATTAATTTGCATAATGATTGTTCCAAATGATTCTTAACTCTTATTTATAGAGTTAAAATGCTAATAGAGTCATTGGGAAGGTTTATTAACTGTTAGGGTAATGTAAATTGGTTAAAATCAAAACTATCAAAACTAGTCGTTATGCTTTCAGGATAAAATGACATCATTTAAATCTTATACACCCGCCGTTTAAGTCCTAGAAAAACTTTAAAATGACTAAAAAAAATCCAAAACACTTCAAACAAATTCTTAACATCAATTATAACTTTAATAAATTTTTAAAACATATATTAAGGCTTTTTCAATTATCAAAAACATTTAAGTGATTCAAAACATAATAATTGTCCTTGCTTATGAAAACTTTTCATTCTTAAATAACTTTAAAACTTTTCAAACATTTCCTAAAACTTCCATAACCAAAATTAATTTATTAATTAGATCTAAAAAAATTCAAACACACATAAATAACTTCAATTGATATTATAAAACACTTAGACTCATTAAGAGGATTTCTTTAAATACAAATCACACAAATTCCTATTGACTATGTAACTTTATACTAATATGTATTCTAAACAAATTCATAACATGTCAATGCATGAAAAAATTCAACTAAGTGTTAAAAAATTTATGCAAAACTTATATGCAAATATTCTTGTAAATGTAGCATGCAAATTTGATATCTTTCTAAGCATTGATTAAAATCAAGAAGGCTTACAAATTAAGACACTTACCTAAACCTATCCAAACTTGATCTTCTTCTCTTTCCCTTCACCTTACCTCTTCAATACATATGTCGTTCCATAATTTTCTTCAACCTAGCTTTCTAGTGCATTAAAACTCAAACATTAGTAATAATAATGTCTTATCATCATCAAAAATAATGACTAGAACCTCCTTTGGTTCAACAAAATTCTTGCCCAAAATCAACTAACATCACACAAAAACATATAAAAACTGATAATAACATTAAAATAATATCAATCTAAGTACTAAATATGTAACTAGCATTCTAAAGATGCATACTTACACACTAATACACTAAAGAAACAAACTCTAAGGCAAACCTATCAATAATAATCACTAAAAATTAACCTCAAACCAAATAAATTCCATTATTCATAACTAAGCAATATTTCAGTAATTTAAATCATCAAGTATCAATCAATTTCATATCCCAAAAACATTGTCTTACCAAAATAACCATATACCTCCCTTTTGTATATCACTAATTGTTGTTTCAATTCTTCCCTCCTTTGGTTTAATAATATGTCTTAGTGATTTTTTTTTTAGTTTTGATATCCATTGACATTCAAAACAAAATTTAACATATAAAACCTCTTAGCACATCATCCCAACTTCTTAGCTTATCATAACAAAACCTCTCAATATGTTTATAATATCTATAATAATTGTAAAACATGTGTTTATGTGTCCTATATGTATATAGGCATACCTTGGTCTTGATTCATTAAAAATTCTCATGTAGTGATTTGGCGCTTAAGTGGGTGAAATTATGTCCTAGCATAGTTGTTATATCTAGCTTAAGGTGCTCTTTTATGTCTAATGTTTGGACCACACATGTATGCATGATATCTTCTATTCTAGTTATATCTGCACTCTTTGAGTCTAAGTCATGTTTTAACTTCTCATTTTCTAATTTTCATGCATTTAATAATTTGAAGGTTTCTTTGTACTTAGTAGACACCTTCTTCTTTTTTTTTAAAGTGAATGAATAAATTAAATTAATAAGGAACTAAAAGGTTACAAAGTTAAAGGAAAAAGAACCTCTAGACCTACCCTCCACAAAGCATATAAGCTAAACTTCATCACAACCTAAAATGCATACCTACAAGCTTATACTCGGCCTTCAAAAAAATATGAAACATTAAAACCTTGACTAGAAGACTTTAACTAATTCTAAGGTTGTTAACTTGAACATCTTCCACTGGCTATCTTGTTCAAACATCCCTTAGTTTCCAATTATCTAGCAAGGATAATGAGTAGTTTAGGTTTGATACTTATCCACATTACAACATTTAAAGCAAACTCAAGGGTGTTCCTCCTACCTGTCCCATGCCTCAAAATTTTCCATTCTCCTTATATTAACTAAACTACATAACTAAATCCAATCCTCTAAGTTATAAATTCACCTTTAAACAAATTGTGAGGGCAACTTGACCATTCTACAATCTAGTTCCATTCCTCCAACTGAGTTTTATGGATGTATAATCTCTATAGTTATTTCCACAATAAGTTTATGTAAGAGCATTTTAAAAGAACCAAGTGATCCCTTGACTCTCTTTAAACATGGCACAGACAACACAAATTGTTAAAATTTTACTAGTCGTTAAACCTATCTAAAGTAGAAAGCCTATTAAGGATGGATAGCTATAAAATCAAGGAAGCCTTTGGCAGTGTCTACAAGAATTATACTAATATATACCATTGAATTGGAAATTGGCACTTGCAACCAAGTTCCCGTAAGATTTGTTATTGAAGTAGTCCGATGCATAGTTCAACCATATAACTCCATCTTCCATTCTTTGGTGAGGGTCTCTCAAGAAAACATTACTTAGAAGTGACATAACTCTAGAGCTATTAATCTACTAACCTTCGTTTATAACTTTAGCAAGCTTTGCATTAGAGGGAAACATATGTCTAATGTTTCTAAAGCTTTAATGCAAATGTACAGGTCTTACTCTTGACTAGTTATCAAACCATAATAACGTGTTTAATCCATTCCCACTTGATGAAAATTTGCATGGTTTAAATGAGTTTTCAATTTAAGAAGTTGCTTCCCTATCCAAAACATGTCCTTGTCCTTGTTAAGCTCCCATAAGCTATGGGCTTTAAGAATGCACTCATGAATCCATAAATAATTGCCATATCATCTTAACTAAGCAAACTTTAGACATAATGTAGCTTGAGATAATTCCAAGACCACCCTCCTTGTTTAGCTTACGCAAGTCTTTCCATTTTACTTTTTCTTTGGTCATATTAATTGGATCGCCACCCCACATAAACAGTTTCTAATACATTTTTCTATAGACTTGAGTTGTTTTTTTTCTTTTTTAGAGGATCTAATGAGCTATCCAATACATATGTATGTTATTAAGAGTTAATATGATCAATAGTAGCCTACTTAAAAATGTAAGTTGCTTATTACACCAGCAACCTATTCTCCTATGGAGCTTGTGAAAAAGGACTACACAATCTCCATATTGAGACTTGTAGGATATTACAAGTATTACCACATACAACAAAGGCAAGGATGTGACTTCAATGCCAATAATATCTGACAATTGAGAAGCAAGTGAATTCACAGGCTCCAAAACAATTAGAAGCTCTTCTATAGATTGGCTTTCAATCTAAACATGCTCTTAAAGCTATCAAATAAATCCATCAAAATCTTAATAAACCCATAATCAATTCCACAAACTAATAGAAAATAATCCCCAAAAGCCAAATTTGAAATTCATAACTTCTTAAAATTGTTATGAAATTGGAAGCTTGAAGAAATGTTTATGTTGAAGTTAATTAACCATGGATGGAACTCAATACAAGGAGTAAATAGGCAAAAGGAAAAGGGATTCCCTTGCCTCAATGTTCTTGGCAACTTGTTTCCTCCAATAGTCCTTGAATAATTTTGGAGCTAGAAGTATGTTGTTTCCAATGTTCCTTCCTTTTATAAAGGTAGGCTAAGAAGGATTGATGAGAGAGCTCAAAGACTTACTCAATCTATGAGATACAATCTTTGAAATTACTTTATAAATCATGTTACAACAAGATATAGGCCTAAATTACTTCATCTCTTTTGGATTAGGACCCTCAGGCACCAATCAAACAAAATTTTTATTAACTTCCTTAAGTAGCTTCCCCTATTGGAAAATTTCTTACACTACTAGGATGACATGCTCCTTCAAGTCTGTCTAAGAATGACGAAAAAATAGACCATTAAACCCATTCAAACTTCGGGCTTTATTAGGATTCAAAGAAAGCATAGATCTCTCAATATTTGATGGAAGGATAGGAGCATATTAGAATTGTCTTTGTTCTTTACCTTAAACCTAGTAGATTATAAAAGTAAGTATAAGCTTAATTCTTTACTTCCTACTTACTAGTGATTCTTTGTCCAGTAGCATTAATTAGCTGATTAATCTTATTTATATTTTTCCTATGAATAATTGCCTTATGGAAGTATGTATGTTTTGATCTCCCTTTTTAAGCCAAAACATTATTTGCTAATTCTAGCTACACTTCAAGTATACAGGTCGTAACTTATAGTATAACTGATATTAATCCCATGAGGAATGATTCTAGATACCTAACTATTTGAATTGCAGTTTGCTTAAAAAAACAAAAAATATAGAAATTGAAAATTAAACTAAACTAACGAAACTTGAATGAATGTAATCGCAAAAGAAAGCAAAACACGGAAGATACTCAATAGTGGAGACTTAGGGTTGTTATATCCTTATTTATCTTCCTTTTACCCTATTGATTTAATTATATTTAATCCTATATATCCAATAGTTGATTACCCTCTCTCGAGATCTAGCCAATTAATCCTAATTTAATTACCTAAAAGTTGAATTGTACCCTCTTGGTTCACAACATTACTCCTAAACAATGTAATTGGATTTGAAGTAATCCTAAGGACAAATAATAAATAATTAAGATCTCTTCAATGACCTATTAATGAGATAATCATCAACCTTCATTTCGCACCATAACTGAAATAAATCAAAACAATCTCTCGATTCGAAGTGATTATAAGCTTAACAATTAGCACAAATAACTGTGCATTAAATCAATATAGTAAAAGTTAGAAAAAAAATTCAAGAACAGTCCCTAAAATAGATTTCGCAATCCATAATCATGTTCAAACAAAGAGTATGCAGATTAAACATCACAAGGAAGGTAAAAATAAGGATGAACTAGTAATGATGGAAAACTCCTTTTGCTGGAAAATCTAGACAGCACTTGTTAAATCTTAATTATCTTTCTTGTTCTTAAGTTTCCCAACATTTTTCCTCTTCCAAAGCCCTCTATTTTTGTCTTAGATGTTCCTTAGGATCAGAAGTGTGGATTCTAGGGTTCCTTATGTCTTCTTGTGTCCTAAATATCATAAAACACATCTTACACACATTTTGCCACATCATCCTGCCACATGAAAATTTCCAACTTTGACTTCTGCTCGGAATTTTTGCTATATCTTTGTCTACAGGCCTCCAAATGTCATGCAATTTGACAAGGCTCCTCACATGTTGTTCTAGCACCCTATAAAATTTCAAAACATTTAGAGCTCTGTAAGTTCACCTAATTCCTTTCGAAAGTCAATTATACCAAATCTAGTGCTGCCTTGAGCTTTATTTGTTACTTAGACATCCAAACGTCAAAACGCATCAACCAATTCCTCAAATATGCTAATATTTTCCCCTCAAATACTAAAAAACACCAATAAACAATCAAACACCTAAAAAATAATGATAAGGATGCAAAAGTTCCTACTGACTTCGTTTAGAACACATAAACAATACGTAAAACACCTAAAAACAACCTAGAACCATAGTTTGAAACACACTTATCAACTCCCTATACTTAAACCTTTGCTTATCCTCAAGAAAATTAAACACAACCACTACATTATATCAATTTGTTTTTAAAAAGACCAAGTGCATGCAATCTTTCAAACTTTAGCCACTCGAATCTCAAACTACGACACACATCACAATTAGCTTTCATCAGTACACATAAATGAACTCAACGTATGATGCCATTGATCAAAGGTAAGCATAAAAACAATATTAGTTTTCCTCATGATGTTCACTCATTTCACTTAAGTGTTTAAGGGTTGGTGTTTCGCTCAAGACTCCCTCTAAGGGACCACACTACCATAGGCTTGTAAATTCACTAATTTTATTCCATATAGATTACATGTTATCATGGATCAAAGGAACTTTTTATCATGATTGTAATGGGGCTTGGTTAAGGTGAGTCAAAAAGGTTAAAGTGTTTCTTAAAGGTGTTCATAAAACATTAAGTGTAAAAGGACAACCAAATATAGCTTCTAAGATATGCATATGAATATAAGTAACTACTCATTACAACTTATTTCTACTATATTTTATTCTTTTCTTCTTCTTCTTTTTCTTTTATTTTTTCAATAATAATAAAATAATAGTAGTAACTATATACAGTGAAAAACATGAGTAGAAGTACCTCTCGAATCATCTCAGAATAAAATGTAAACGAAAAGTCCTAAGCTATTACTCACTTAGCACTTCATTAGACTTGTGATGGGTAAGGCTAATTGGGCTTTTGAGTCTTTAATATATGGTGTTTACTTCAAGAAAAAAAAAGTTAAAGGCTCAAAGGGGGTTAAAAAAGATAATGAATCAAGTGGGTTATTTAAGCCAAGGTGTTAAAAGCAAAGACAACCTTGATCCTTTCCATATAACATGTATATAGTAGTTTCAAATTAGTTCAAAGCAAGTTCTAAAGGTAATCTCCTTAAGGGAGTATCAAAAACAACAAAAAAAAAAGAAATGAATTTGGAAAGGGAGTCATATAGGCTCAATTCCTCGTATAAACTTATATGAGAATCCATCACGCTTCCACACATTACCTAATCACTCAAGTATCAATTTCAGACCAAGTTTATGCAACTAACTACTTTAATCAATCAGTATGGTCCACTTTCCACTCAACAACCTAATTCAAGCACATAACTCAATCTTATTCCAACTACAATGATTTAATTTTATGGTATAACACACATCATAATACCGTAAGTGCAAATGCCATGCAAAATGCAAACAATACTAAAATGACTACTTTCCCACACTTAATTAGAACATTATCTCTATCAATCTCAAACTATTGACATATTTAAACTATATTATGAAATGCATGAACACATTTCTATAACGACTTAAAATAATGCAACTAAACCCCTTTCCCACACTTAAAATCAAATTCTCCTCAATTTGGAGGATCAAAACAAATAATATACGTGAAGTGTAAAAGAGGAAAAATAACAAAACTACCATGAGAATTGAAGGCCACATGTCGGCAAAGGTTGAGATAATTTATTCCATTTCATGTGAACTGAAGAATTTGAAAAAAAAGGGGGGTTATACGTTGGTTCCATCCACCAAGCCTACATTCAAAATAGATAAACTCATGCTTGTATTCGATTTATTCGCATCAATAAATCTTAAAAGACAATAATCAAATAACTTAAAGATTAAAAGAAAACGCAATAACAATCATACAAACTTAACATAATCAAAATTGAGAGCATATTATGAGAAAAATGAATAAAAATAAAATAAAATAGAGAGGAGAGGAGTAGAGGGGTGCACTTGGTGAGAGGAGAGTTTTAAACAAGTTAGGATTGTAGAAAAAAAAGAAAAAAGAAAAAATAATAGTAAAATAAAAATAATAAAAATAATAAAAAGTCAATCTAAAACAAAAGGGAAATAATAAAAAAAATAAAAAATAAAAACAAGAAAAGGGGTAATAATAAAAAATAATAATCAATAATAAAATAAAAATACAAGAAAAGTAAAATAAAAGAAAAGGAAAAACTAATAATAATAACAAATAAAATAAAATAAAAAAGAAATTAAGAAAAAAAGAAAACATCACCTTAAGTTTAAAAACTTTAAAAATAATAAATTTGAAATGGCCATGTCGCTCATTGTTGTTCTCTATCACTACAACGAGTTAACCATTCAAAAAAAAAAATCAAAATTTTTGTTTTTGTTTTATTTTGAAAATACAAACTTTTTGTGAAACATAAACCTTTTTATTTTTTAAAAACATGAATTTGTGATTTTTTTTTGTAAAATATGTGTATATATGTATATATAAAGTCAAGACCTCAATTAAACACACAAACTAAAAATTAAACTAACTACAAATAAAAAAAATGCTAATTTAGGATTCTTATCTTAACCATACTTAGTTTTAACTTGAGGAATAAGAGAAGGGCGAGCCAATATGTCCCTTTTTCTATGGAAATTCTCCAAGGCATAGCTTGCCATGATGCCCATTCACCTTGAATGTTTTTGCTTCAAATTTTTCTATTTCGAGAGTCCCATACTTGTAAACTTAATCAACTTCAAATAGTTCTTTCCATCAACTCTTGAGTTTACTTAGAATCAACTTCAACCTTACTCTAAGTTGCTTTTTTCTCACCTTAACCACCCTTTCCGCTTGTTGCAAAGTCTTTTTTGTAGGAATGATAGTAGGTTATGGATTGTTCTCATTTAAGGGGGTATGTTTCGAGCATGGAAGTAAAGAGTTCAATGTAAGAATGGGTGGATTTACCAAGGAGAATGGAATAAAGGCCTTTTTTTGTACTAAAAGTTTTGGATTAGGTATCACACATAACTCCTCCTCCTTCTCAACTTCTTAAATAGCCTCTATTTTCATACAACCCCTTCCTTTCACAAAACTTTTCAAGGACTTGTTCATGTTAAATTCAACTTATTCATCCTCCTCATCACTATCTTCCTTTTATATACATAAATTAACACTCTTCTAATGTTCATAAATGGTCTCCCCAAAAGCAATGGACAATTCCTGTCTTTCTTAAAATCAGGTACCCTAAAATCTATTGGAATAAAAAATTGGTCCACCTTAATAAACACATCTTCTACCACACCAATCAGCTTCTTGATTGGTTGATCTGCCAACTTCATAAGCATAGATGTTGGCTTAATGTCTCCCAATTACAATTTCTTAAAGATTAACAAAGGTATAAGATTGATACTTGCTCCTAATTCATATAAACACTTAGAAATTTTCAAATTACCAATAACACAAGGTATAGTGAAACTCTCTAGATCATTTAACTTGGATGGCATATGGCTAGTGATGATAGAGGGGCAGCTCTTTGTTAAAGTCAACGTTTGATTATTTTTGCAAGTCCGCTTGTTTGATAAGATATCCTTAAGAAACTTAGAGTACTTGGGCATGTTCTCTAGTCCTTCCACAAATTCCAAGTTAGTCTACATCCTCTTCATTTTATCAAAAAACTTGGTGAATTGTACATCTGTTTAGTTCTTCTTAAGCCTTTATGAAAAAGGAATCTTACGCTTGTAAGGTAGTGGTTAGACATAAGGCTTCTCCTCCTCCTTTTCTTCTTCTTTTCTTGACTCACTTCCTTTGAACTGTGAACCTTCTCTCTTGGCTCCTCTAGTTCTTTTCTATTTATGACTTTGATGGCCTCCAAGTTGCTTGGAAGGCTTCCCACACTTCTGGATGACAATGTGTTTACAAGATGGCCCACTTGAACTTCCAAATTGTGCATAGATGATGCATGGTTCTTAACTATTTGGTCAAATTTGGCCTCGATCCTCTTCTAGCTTTCCTCTTGGCTTGCAAACTTGGAACCCAAAACATCCATTAGCTTGTCTATTTTGTTCTCTAAAGATCCAAGTCTATCTTGTTGGAAACCTAATAAGCTTTGTTGTCTCACGTTTTGACCTACATTGTTAGTGTTCCAAAAAAATTTAGGGGGTTATTACACCCTAAATTATAAGTACTAGAGTAAGTGTTATCACCTAGCTTCCCTTGCAATGCTCCCATGTAGTTCACATGTTCTGTCTCATTAGCAGCCATTAAGAAGCACTTTGTGTTACATAAGCCTCTTGACCACACAACTTGCATCTATGATGTACTACTTTCAATGATTGTGATGAAGTAACCTGCAAGTTGTTCAATTGTTTAGCTAATACTAGCATCTGAATTTGTAAGGCAGTTACTGAATCCATGGCAATAGCACTCTTTTAATCATTTAGAAGTGGTTGCCTACTCCTTTCTTTAGCCCACAAGCAGTTATTATTCGCCATCTCTTCTAACAAGTCATGAGTAGTATCTATCATCTTTCACATAAGATATCCCCTTGCTGTTGCATCTATAGTACCTCATGCCTATGTAGTCACTCTATTATAAAGCGTTTGCAGTAGAAATTTTCTCGGTAGATTATTGTAAAGGCAGCTCCTTAAACCTCTCACATACTTCATATAAAGACTCACCTTCGCTCTATTGAAAATTAGTTATCTCTTTAATTCTGGTAGTCTTCGTCAATGGAAAGTAGTTGGTTAGAAAGACTTGTACTAGCTGGTCCCATATCGTAATATTCTCTATATTTAGAGAGTTTAACCATGCCTTAGCTCAGTCTTTTAAGGTAAACGGGAATAACCTCATCTTTGTAGCATCTTTTAATAGCCCATTATATCTGTTGAACCAAGGGTGGTTCCACCTTACTTTGGTAATGACAAAACAATTTCTGTTACTAATGTATATGTTT
>JAOXYD010250313.1:0-16452 GCA_028565735.1 Pinacopodium congolense
GATAGGATTGTTTTTGGCCCAAGTCTTGCCTTATTTTGTAAGTGATTATGAAGCATCCGAACGAAGTAAATACAGAAACTGTATAGAGCCTTCTAGTCCTTTGTGGACTAAGTTACAGGAACATATATCTAATTCTTATAAGTATAAAATCAATTTTCTTAACAGACATCTTGGAAAGAGTTGAAACTATCTAAAAGATAAAAGTCCCATTTGAGAGCAGAAGTCCATCAGAGACCTTTTAAATTTTCTAAATGGGTGATTCACCATTATGAAGATTATAGATTTTTATAGGGAGTTAGAGTTGATGAAGATGGTGGGAACTAACAGCTATTAGGGTAAAGAATAAGATGTCATCATGGAAGGGGGTTACACCAATGTATATAGGAATAGGGAACTCATCAAGGTTTACGTTTTTACTATAAAATTATATATATCCATTCATATACTTATGTTCGGTGCATAATGTGACGTTTTTTCATTAATATTTAATGTGCATTTACCAATATTTTGGTATTTAAATGTTCAATTTATGTTTGTACATATTTAATTTGTAGGTTGATGTGAATGATAAGGAAATATCCAAAAAATATTAAAGGAAAAAGCTATTTTAAGAGTTTAACGATGATTGGACCCTAATAACTATTGATCCCCCTCAAACTTGAGTTGAAGTATCTATTTTCATAAGATAAATAATACGTATAAATGGTTCCATTGATAACTAACTTTAAGCGTTGATGAACTATGTAGACATAGTTTTCTGGCTAGATCTTCATGAATTCTCCATCAATTTGCATCCCACTTGAACCAATTACAACAGGCATCCTCTCTATATATAAAATTAGTCTCAGAGATCAAAAAACAAGTTTTTAAGGGTAGAAATCATTAATTTTCAGAGATATTTCATATTCTCTTTCTCTTTAGTTTAGGTTTTTCTTTCTTTTTGTTTTTAATCTTTTTGGATAGTCAATCTTGTTTTTGAGGATTGTAGAGTTAGAGCATGTGATTCAGAGTTAGGAAACTCTTTTGGAGCTTAATTTGGTGCTTCCTAAACTCTTATTTCAATGTATCTCATTTTAATTGATCTAAGACCACATTGCTTAAGTTTTATTCCTAATGTTCTTTGATTCAAATATGTTTCTAAAATGGTTTTTAGTTAAGGTAAGCTATTAAATGATTTAGCTAAATCCATATGCATGTTTAGATAATGATCTTTGTTTATTTGAGTGTTTAGTACTTGCTTTAACTTGATCACTTATAATAAAGTCATTAGATTTTCTTGGATCAGAGACCTTATACCTTGCTTATTAGAAAAACTAATAAATAACAAAATTTAAATCAGTGCATGACTATTGTCTGGTTAATTATAAGGGTGCTAATCTTAAAATAAGGGATTTTATGATTAGACTTCTTAATTATTAAGCCTATTATCTAAATCTATAAGTAGACCAAACCATAAGTTAGGACTAATAGAGATAAGGCACTAACTGGAATATAGCTTTGTCTTAACTTTATGAACATACCTTAGATGATGACATCATAAACTTTACAAGCTCAGTTAGATCATTAAAAACCTGAACTTAGGCTAATGAATTCAATTTGGTAATCCTTAATCACATTCTTGATATCCTTAGCATTGATTAAAGTTGTTTAGGTTAGTTTAGTAGTTTCAATTTCATCATTCAATCATTTGGACTTCTATAAATAATCATAGTATGAGTAACCTAAAACTTTTAATATTGTTTTCTTATGGGATTGAAATTTCGAATTCATTATGAATCCATTATATTACGTATTAATTGATGCACTTACCTTTAATATTGAACCTAAATTTAACGTTAAAATTGTGCATTGAAAGATTGAAATTTGATTTAATTTTAGACAACCTAAACTAGCCAACAACTTATGCATGGAGTAATATAATAGGCTAAGGTAGTTGTATACTATTGTAACAATCCAAAAGAATTTTTTCAAGAAAAAAGCATAATAATCAAATTCTACTTCCCTTCCTCTCTTCTCCTCTTAACTCTCTCTCTCTCTCTCTCTCTCTCTCTCTCTCTCACACACACACACACACACACACACACACACACACACACACACATACACACACACACATACACGCACATGCACACACACAAATCTTTTATGCATTGGTTATCTTGTCATTTTTATCATAGTATTTTTGTATCAGAGTGACGATTCTCAAAGGATTGTCAATGGTAGAAGGAACATGGGGTATAGAATGGTAAAGCATTGAAAAAAACATAAAGGTTTTGTTAGAAAATTAGGTGAGAAATAAGAAATTGTTATTAGAAAACCAAAATATGGCAAATAGGTCGGAGAAGGAGCTTGGGGAATTATGAATCATGTTCCACCAATTCTCACAATCGTGGAGATGTCATAAGGAAACTAGATCATTAGAAAGGAGAATGTACTTCCTTATGCTAAACCAGTGTAAGCTGGGGGAATATTATACGGTACCTACATGATTTAGTAAGATTGATTTCCTCATATCTGAGGGGAGTGGAGTAAAGGGGTGGATCTATAAGCGCAAGCAGTTTTTTACGCTAGACTATACCCCTAATCAATTGCAGTGGGCATTGCCATAATGCATCTAAAATGCCCAACTCAAGAATGGTACTAAATGATAATCAGAAATAGAGGTCAAGATAAACTATTAGAATGGAAGGAGTTTTTCAAAAAGAGATTTGGGGAAGACATTTTCTAATTTCTAGTAGATGATTTCAAAAACTTGAAACAAAAGGGATTGGTGTAAGATTATTAGGCTCAATTTGATAAATACTTCAATAAGCTATCATTAACTGAGGATTATTTGATAGGTTTTTTCCTAAAAGGGCGACGTCCTAAGTTTGAAGTTTCAATGAAGTTATTAGAGATGCAGAGCCTTCAATAGGCCTATTCCATAGCAAGGAAATAAGAGGCAGTATTGGCAATCCATGCAACATCATTATCGAGGAAGGAAAATAATAAAGCAACCCTAAGGGGTATCCCTTCGAATATAATTACTGGGGCCAAGTATAAAAACACCATTGGTAACAGTAGTCAAATTACAATCCGAGAAGGATAAGGGGTTATTACCTACATCTAAACCTCAAGGGTTGGAATAAAATTCTATTTTAGAAAGAACCTAGGTAACCTTAAACTTATTAGTAGTAAACAATCTGACGAGAGAAGAGCCAAGGGGATTTTTTTTATGTGATGAACATTTTGTGCCTAGATAAAAATATGAAAAGTGATAGTTGCAATGGTACATAGTTGAAGGTGACAACAGTTAGGAGGAAAATAAGAGTGAGTAAAGCCGAGATTTAGAGGAGGAGTCCTTGATGCCTAATGTGTCCTTCCAAGCGATGTTGGGGGTTGAAGATGAAACTGAGTATAAGAAGATAGGGGTGGTTGAATATCACTAAAGGAAACCTCTACAAATTCTAATTAATAATGGAAGCATGCATAACTTCCTCGATTAATTAGTGGAAAAAAAGGGTTAGAAAACCTATTTCCCATATCCACCATCTGGATCACAGTTTGGGAGGAGGGGACCCAAGATTGATTATCGATAATGTCAAAAGAACTTTACATGGAGTATGTAACTCATCATATGTTTTGGGGATTGCATCAGGACAATGTGACATGATTTTGGGAATTCAATGACTAGCCGCCCTCAATGATATCATGTGTAATTTTAGCACTCGAATAATGAAGTTTAAATGAGAAGGTAAGACGACAACCTTGACAAGAAGCCAATTTTTGGAAAATACTTAAATAGAATGCTGAGAGGGGTTTGGGCAAAGAATCTGTACTTGATGAAGAAAACCTATCCCTTAGGATTTTAGTTACAACAACTCAGTCTAGAGGAGTAAATGAATACCAAGGAGGATCAGGAAGGGTTCTTGGTAGGGTTTGGAGTGGTATTACAAAAACGAACCTAGTTGCCACCTTGGAGGGCATAAGATCACATAATCAGACTTAAGGACATAGTAGAACCCATCAGCATTATGCCTTATAGGTATTCAGGTGAGTAAAGGATTCAATAGAGAAAGAAGTCAAGGATTTTATGCAACAAGGCTTCATTCAACACATTTTTAACTTTTATGCATCCCTAATGGTATTGTTTAGAAAGAAAGACTACACCTGGAGGATGTGAATGACTATAAGGAACTCAATAAACAAACTATCAAAGAAAAGTTTTCAATACCTCTAATTGAAGAGCTGTTAGATAAATTCGATGGTTCAAGTTAGTACTCAGCTACCATTAGATAAGGATGCATGAAGATAATGTTGCCAAAATTGCATTCAAGACACTTGAGGGCCATTATGAATTTCTCCTTTGGGCTAGCCGATGTACCCTCCTCATTCCAATCCTTGATGAATGAGGTTTTTAGATCATATATGAGGAAATTCATACTAAACTTTTTTTTATGACATTTTGATATATATCCAAGCCTTCAATCAACACCTAGAGCACCTTTGAGAAGTCTTAAAGACAATGTATGATCATTATCTATTCATCAACGGGAATAAATGCATTTTTAGAGCTAAACAAATAAATTACTTAGGACATTCAATGTTAGAGGAAGGGGTGGTAATAGACAAGGGAAAATTAAGACAATTTAAGGCTAGCCAATTCCACACACACTCAAAAAAAGTTAGCGGGTTCCTAGGGGTTATAGGTTATTATAGAAGAATCATAAGGGAACATGGATGCTTAGCTCAACCCTTAAATGAGCTCTTGAAGAAATAGGTGAGTGGTAATTAGAAATAGGGCATAAATCAACATGAAACTTTTGACAAGTTGAAGCAGGCTCTCATAATAACCACAATATTAGCAATGGTAGACTTCCCAAACCCTTTGTGATTGAAGAGATGCCATCAAGATAGGAATTAAAGCTATCTTCTAACATAATAAACAAATTATAACATTCAAAAGAAAGGTATTAACATAAAAGCAACTGAGATTGTCTACCTATGAGAAAGAGTTTTTGGCGATCCTCAAAGCCATCAAGTTATGGCATCACTATCTTAATGGAAGAGCTTTCAAGGTTTGTACACATCATCATAGCTTAAAACACCTGCTGGAGTAAAGGATTTCCACATCATTTCAACAGACGTGACTATATAAATTGTTTGGGTATGATTTTAAGGTCATTTACTAGAGTGGGAAGGAGAACATCGCACCTGACTCACTGTCGAGGCTAACTAGTACAAAATTGCTCACTTTGATTGTGTCATAAGTATACTCACAATTATTAGAGGAAATCAAGAATAGTTAGGAGAAGGGTTGAACTATCTAAGACATCATTAGGAAATTAAGAATGGGAAAGCCAAATTTTAGTAACTATGAATGGAAGAATTACTTATTAAGTTGGAAGGATGTCTGATAATATTGTTTAACATTAATCTTAGAAAGAAGTTGATATCCATTAATCATGATGGAGCCCAAGGGTGGCATTCTGGAGTTACATCCATAGACAAGAAGATACGAAATGAGTTCCATTGGGAGTGATTAACTAAAGATGTGAGGAAATATATTAAAATTTTCATGATTTGCTAGAAGAATAAGCATAAGAATGTGGCATAAGAGACTCTCAAAGTATAGGGGATATGAGAGACTCTCAAAGTATAGGGGATCAGCTTGAACATGTTAACTACCTACCATCCTTAACCTGATGGCCAGATGGAGGCAGTTAATAAGGTGCTAGAAATGTACCTTAAATGCTTTTGTTAAGATACTCCTCACAAGTGGGCGGAGTGGTTTCTTTTAACTGAGTAGTAGTATAATATCACTCACAATGAATACATTAATACAACTCCATTTTACTTGCTCTATGGGGATCCTCCATTGGTGAATGTCCCTTACTTTGTGGGAGATTCCAAGAATGTGTTGCTGGACGAGGTGAAGAGGGATCAAGAAACAACATTAGTCATAGCTAAATTCCATATGAAAAGAGTTGAAAATCGAATGAAGTAAAAAGTAAACAAGAAGAGCATTGAGAGAGATTTTGAGGTGGGACAATGGGTGTTCCTTAAGCTCCAGTTGTACAGGTAACACTCTGTCTAAAGGAGAGTTAACTAAAAACTTACATCGCTATATTATGGCCCTTACCAAATTCTAGAGAGGATTGTCGAGGTAGCCTATAAGTTGCTACTTCCTTCAAAAACTCTCATTCATCTAACATTTCACATATCACAACTCAAGGCAAGCATAACAAACTAGAAGATGGTGATTATAATGAGTAAGCAGGGTTTTAAAAGTGATTTTGGACTAAATGATGGTTAAGTACCACCATAAATCAATCACTTAACTATGGTACAATGTTTAGATGGGACACTTGAGAACGCATCGTGAGAATCACTGTTTAAACTTCAAAAACAATATTTCAAAGCAAACCTTGTGTACAAGGTCTCTGGAGAGGGATGCATTGTTATAGGGAGTTAAAATTGATAAATATGGTGGGAACTAACCACTGTTAAGGTAAAGAATAATATGTCATTGTAGAAGGGGGCTATGTTTAACATATATAACAATAGGGAACTCGTTAAGGAACGTGGCATTTTTACTATAGAATTCAATATATTCATTCATATACTTACACGTGAAGTAATACAATAGGTTAAGGAATCTATATACCATTATAACAATCTAACTTGATTTTTTTCAAGAAAAAACATATAATCAAAATTTTCTTCCCTCCCTATCTTCTCTTCTCTCATTTTAACTTAATCTCTCTCTGTCTCTTTTGAATCTTTGGAGCACTGGTTATCTTGTCATTTTTATTGTAACTTGGATTACTTAAGTCCAAGCATCAGTCATCCATTGTTCCCTCTACAAAAACTTAAAGACTCCATGATTTTAGCAATTGAAGTCGAAAATATCAATCCTTATATAAGCATATTGATTATCCTTGTAGATCATCTGGATATGATGGTGAAATTTTTGTAGCTTTTTATCCATATTATCCTTGAAATAGAACATTCTTATAGCCATGGCGAAGAGATGAAACTACTGCATAGTAATAGAGAGGTATGAGAAGGAGTGTTTTCATTAAAAAAAAAGTTTTAGAGAAAATGATAGAGATGATGAAGATAGAGATTGGTACAACCACAAATTCGATTTGGATCAAAATGAAGTGTAGAAGTAATGTGCTTGACTATAGAAATAAAAAGCAACCAATAACTGAAGAACAGTACAAAATATTCAAATCATTTTCGTAAATGGAGGTGGGATTGTATTAATGAAAAATATCATAATAGCCCATTCATTGTAAGAGAAGTAATTTTTTGTGGATGAAGATTTAGATATGATGATGAGATCCCTATAGAGTGGGATCATTCCTTATGCATGAAAAATGAGGATGAGTATTTGAACTTGGATCATCAACATTTATCTTCTTTGTCTCATAGAGAATCTCACCAACAAAAAAGGAAAAAGTTGCTTAGTGTTATATCACAAAGATGTGATATTTAAGAATCCATATTTATTGGAAGACGTATAAAATTTAGAAGAAAATATGTGATGAGGAATCTAGGGGAAGTGGATGGATAGGTAGGTATGAAGATGTAGACATATTTTACACCAAAGACTATGTTATAAATAACAAAAGAGATTTAAAAAAAGGAATTGAAAAGCTTCTAGATTTTTTTATATATTATTACAAACATAAGAGATCCTTATATACATGTTCTTTTATACTAAAGACAAGGTAGAATATGGTGAGAGTTGACAATTTCATATACAATTATAATATATAAGAAACGATAGCAGTCATATTTAACATGATACAAGATATGTTCACACTTCCCCCCTTTCAAACTCAAGGAGGTAAAGAGGAGGATAGCTTGAGTTTGGATACAAGATCCTGAATCTAGCATGGAGGATGTGACTTAGTAAAGATGCCTACAAGCTAGGATTACGATGAGATGGGAACTATCTATGTAATCCCTTAAAAGATATGATATCTCATAAGATGATAATCAATCTCGATGTGTTTCTTCCATTCATGAAAGACATCATTATAAGCAATTTGCATAGCACCTTGATTAACACAAATTATAGGAACAATGAAAGAGGATGAAACACCTAGATTTTGAAGTGAGCACCGTAACTAGAGAAACTCAGAGGTAGTACTAAGAAGGCCACAATATTTTGCTTTTGTGCTAGAGCTAGAGACAACTGTTCATTTTTTACTACGCCGTGAAATGTGAGACGTGTCAAGGAAGAAATAATAGCTAGTAATGGATCAATGATCATTAAGATCTCCAGTCTAGTTGGCATCAAAGTATGTTTGCAATTCAAGAAGAGAAGAATGATGAAAGTGAAGGCTATGAAATAAAGTACCTTTAACATACCGAAGAATACATAATACAGTAGAAAGTGAGTAAAGCAAGGTGCAAATATAAATTGACTGACAATATGGACAATATATGTAATATTTAGACGAGATACAGAGAGATAGATAAGACTTCCAACTAATTGATCATAAAGTGTATCATCATTGAGAAAGATCCCATCAGTAGTAGAAAGATGATTACTAGGGTCAAGTGGAATACTAAAAATCTTAGTGTTAGTGATCCTAGCATGAGAGATGAGATCAATAGCATACTTTACTTTGGACAAGTAGTAACCTATGTGATAAGATGATATTTCAAGGCCCAAAAAATAACTAAGAGTGTCAAGATCTTTCATTTCAAATTATTAATGTAGAAAGGATTGAAAAGTGGAGATACCTTGTATGTCATCACTCATTATTATCATGTTATCCATATAAAAAAGAAGAAGAGTATATCCTTGATCAGTTTGGAGGAGAATCAAAGTATGATCATAAGGATTAGATTAAAAATCAAGACATCCAATTGATAGATCTAAATTTTGCAAACTAGGCTCGAAGAGCCTGCTTAAGGCCATACAAGACTTTGCGAAGACAACAAATTTTATGGAGAGAGTGATCATACTTAGGACGAGGCTTCATATATACTTTCTTTGTAAGCTCAAAATTGAGAAAGGCATTTTTTTTAATATCCATTTGGAATAGCTTTTAACGTTTGCTAGTGGCTACGATAATGAGACTGTAAAGTGAGGTTAAGGAGGTTACTAGAACAAATTTCTCCTCATAGTCAATGTCATATGTCTATGTAAAGCCCTTAGCAAAAAATTGGGCTTTGTATCATTTAATGAGCCCATCATCTTGAGTCTTGATTTTATAAACTTATAATCTAAGACTGATTTATCTGGAGGTAAGTCAATCAAATCCCAAGTATTTGTGCTAATAAAAACTTAAAGTTCTTCTACCATTGCCTACTACTATAAATGGTCAGAATTTCCCTTGGGATAAGTGCGAAGTTCATATAGAGAGATAATAGTGGAATAAATATGAAAATCATGAAGACGGATAGAAGGTTGACTTATAATGTCAGTATGACAAATGGGAAGTTGTGGAGGTAGAGAAGGAATAAATGGAAGACTTAGGAGATCGACAGCTGGAGGAGAGGAAATAGGATTAGGCAGAGGAAGAACAGAGCTGTGTGAGTTATTAGTGGGACCTGTAAGAGAAATATTAGGAAAAAGAGATATGGTGAGAACGGAAAAGAATGGATGAGGAAGTTCATTGACTCTAAATTTTGAAAGATAAAAAAACATCTTATGTTCTGAAAAAGGTTACATGGTGGGAGATATAAAGCCTTTGTAATAAGGGATTATAACATCTAAACCATTTGTGTTCGATGCTATATCCTAAGAAACAACATAATCGTGCTTGTTGTTTTAATTTTATGTATTCATGAGGTTGTAAAAGAACAAAAAAAGCACAACAAAAACTTTAAGAGTTTGATAATTAGGAGCATATTTAAAAAATATTCGTACAGAGAGATATTACCAATAGTAGGGGAAGGAATGCGATTTATAGTGTAGATAGTAGTGAGAGTAGCTTCCCCTTAAAAACTTTCCAGATAAGAGGAGGATATGGAAAGGGCTCAAATAATATCAAGAATGCGTCTATATTTGTGTTCTGCTTGACTATTTTGTTGAGAGGTACCTAGATAAGACCTTTAAATAATAGTACTTTGATAGGCAAGAAATTGAGTGAAATTGGTATTTCTGTATTCTATGGAATTTTTAATACAAAAAACTTTAATCTTATAATAAAATTGGGTCTAAATCATATTAAAAAACGAGAATAAATAGAGAATAATTCGTATCAATGACACAATAGGTAAATTCATAAAAATTATTAATAAAATAACATAATATCATAGACCACCCATAGTGTCATATAGGGTAGGATCTCAAATGTCAGAATAAATCATATTAAAAGATGCTAAAAAATAGAATCATTAAGAGAAAAAGGTAAAGCGTGACTTTTAAAGTTATCATGAAAAAAAATCAAAATTTTTAGTTTTAACAGGTCCTAAAGAGCCGCTAGAAACTAAGGAGTCTCTTTTGGCATTAGAAGGATGACCAAAAGGAGAATGCTAAAGATACGAAGTAACAACATCAATGGTAAGCTAGGAAGGAAGATGCAATAAAGTGAGCTTAAACAACCATCTAACCTTACGCCCTGTCTTAAAGATCTTACTTGTCTGTGCATATCCTACATAGTATAGTCACACTCGAAAAAGATAAGTTAATACCAAGTTCACATAATCGATCAATAGAGATGAGATTTAAAGAAAGATTAAGAACAAAAAATGTGTTAGGTAAAGCCAAGTTGGGTGTTTGAGCAATGCCGATACGTTAAAAATGTATAATAGAATTATCAATAGTATGAATAATATGGGGAATATGTGGTGTTTGTGAAGATTAAATAATAGAAGAATTAGATGTCATGTGATTATTGCAAGTAGAATTAAAGTATCATGAGGAAGAAGTACTTAAAATGAGAGACGAGGTAGAAGAGGAGACTGTACCAGAATCTAGTTAAAGTTGCTAGAGAAGAGCATGAAGGTCTTTTAAAAAGAATTTAGGAGATGTACTTTTATTTAGACCCTCTATGGTAGCAACTGTAGTAGGAGGTTGAACAGAATTAGAAGGATTATTTTGTTTAGAATTCTATTGAAGTCATTTTTTATAATCAGAAATATAATGACTGAGTTTCTTGCAGTAGGCATAAGATCCTTTAGAGAACTTCTTGACTAGATTTTGAGGATTTGAGAATGAGGTATGAGTAGTAAGAATGACATTAGTAGTGGGAACAGACTTTTCCATACGGAGGGTATTAATTCTATTTTCTTCGATAATTAATTCTTTGACCATAATATCAAAAGTTGGTAAGGTACCTTTATAAAGAAGAGAACTGTAGATGGATTCAAAATCATTGCGAAGAATCATCAACATATGCAATATATGCTGATGATAATGAAGATTTGCATAAATAGTAGATGTTGTAAGACTGGGTCGTGTTAGATCTCCAATGGCTAAATGATCCTATAGTTCTTATAATTCAGATGCATAGCTATGGATTGTCTAGCCAGGTTGTTGTTGCATCGGATAAAGTTTTCGATATAACTGAAATTGATTAACATTATTAGATATAAAATAACAATTCTTTAAAAAAATCTCATACCTCCTTACTTGTCTTAAAGCAGCGAAAGTCGAACTTGATCACTTTAAAACATGTATTATGAAACCATATTAAGATAAAATGGTTCCTTCCATCCCAAAATACCAAGAGTTCTATAAATTTTTCTTCTTTTTATCTTCACTTTTGGTTGGTTTAGGTATTTCTCCAGTAATAATATGCTAAAGAAGCTTTTTTTAAAAGAAAACTATACTTTTCCTCAGCCTATAAATCATAATTAAATCCATGAAAAGTAACAGTAATAGAATTAAGAATGTATTGAGAAAGTTTAAAGGCATCCATAATGAAATTAAATCAATAAAAGGACATAACTTATATGTAGAGTTTGAAGTTAACCAATCTGACCTAAAAAATATATTCAAAACACTGTAAAATGTTAAGAACTAGTCTAGATTATAAAGAAATCAAATCAAAAGAGGGTTAACTAGCTACTCAAAGTGAAATTCAATGAGTTTGGGAGTGAACTGACCCGAATCAAGAAGCTAACGAGGCATTAACATATCCATATGGACTAATGGGAACTCGTCACATGTCACCAATTTGTTGATGTGGATGCTGACTTGGATGATGAAGTGGTTATCTTGCCCAATAAGGAGGTGACATGTGGCAAATGCATACAAATGAAAGACTGACACTTGGCATTGTGAAATGATGACATTTAGATTCTGGTTCTTCCTTTGGTGGAAATGACGTCGTTTTTACTTTTCTTTGTCCTTAAGCAGAAACGACGTCATTTTAGATCTTCTTCCTCCTTAAATCATAAGATTCTGGAAAATATTGGTTGGTGACAAAAGTGACTTTGAAAGGCGTGCGTGGGTGCGTGAAGAGTTCTTTCTAGACTCCATTTACAATTTTGTGATCTACACTAAAAGCTGATTAATTTGGTGTATGGTAAGTCATTGAAAGATGAACTAAAAGACCAAAGAAGTGTTGTAAAGAAGACTACTGGTGAAGAAAGAAAACAAATACTCAACCCTCCCCCCTTTTTATGGAGCCTGCTCTAATACCATGTTATAAATAACAAAATAGATAGAAAAGGGAATTGAAAAGCTTCTAAATTTTTCGTATATTATTACAAATACAAGAGATTCTTATGTACATGTTCTTCTATATTAAAGACATGTTAGAATACAGTGAGAGTTATAATGGTATCTACAACTATAATACATAAAAAAAATGATAGCAGCCATATTTAACGTGGTATAAGATATGTTTACATAAGGCATCAAAATGGTGAATTTCATGCAGAAAAAAACTACAAATTCCCATGAAAAAGGAGCTAGATATAAAAGAGTCCACCTGAATTTCCATCTTCCAGTGACATAAATGTTTTTGATGATATGGAAAATATTTTACTAGTTTTCTATTTTACAAGTTTTCTATTGCAGGTGTGAAATGAAAAGCTAGACACAAAGGAGGATCAGATAACACCAGTAGAATTGAAACTAAAAGATTCCTTGGAAAAAAAAGATGTTGCAAAACCCATGGCTCCCAATGGAGATAATTTCCTACACTGAAAATGTTCCCAATGTAAATGCAACTATTGAGTAATGAGAATCACAAATATAGTCCTAATGGAATTAGATGAAATACTATATCCTTTCAAATTAAAATTGAAAAGTTGTGTTATCTTAAATATGTATATAAAAACTTGTAAATTCAAAATTAAAAAAATGATGATAATGTGTTGAACTAAGGGAGGTTCCAATCTTAGTTTTGATGATAACAAAACATGCTTATTCACTAATAGTTTGAGTTTATGATGTTAATCTTAAAGATAGGTATGTTTCAAGAAGAATCCATTATGGATAGCTTGGAGTTTGAAGGTCAAATTTGAAGAAAATGGAAATTCAAATGAATTGGAAGCTTCAAGACCTTAGATAGGTTGTTTTAAATATGTTCGTAAGTTTTACTTAATATTCAATTGGCCTAAGGGCTTAAGTTTGATCATGCATTGCTTATGAAAAGTCAAAATCGCATATTATCTCAATTCATAGGCCAAATCTTGTGTTTGGATTGTTTGAAGATGTTTGAGCATTCGTACAGCCTCAATACATGATTTCAAAAGTATTTGAAGTCTAAATTATCATTAGGAACTTGTTTGGAATTGTTTGGGGTCAATTTTGCAGTATATTCTGTGTTTTGGGACATATAACGGTGGGCTGATCATCCATCAATGGCACCATGCTTGAGTGTCGTTGTACCCTATTTCCAGAAGGTATTAACAGCAGGTTGTTCTTAGCTCAACGACACCGTTATTCGGCCCAGAGGGTGTCGTTATAGAGTCATACTCTAACAGCTAGTTTCCCTTTTCAGGTCTTATGCCTTTTTTCCTCTTTCTAACATCTTTAAACCCCTCCTAAACCCTCCTTAAGCCTCTAGACACTATATGTACTCCTTAGAAATGAATTGTGATACTCTAGACACTCCAAAAACGTCTGAATTCATCAAAAGCCTCAAACTGTACACTCTTTCACTGCACTTACTCTTATTTGATCTTTTGTTTTCAATATGTGCTTTTAAGTGTGCAAACTTGTGTTTAATATCTTAGTTGAGTGTCTATGAGTTTAATTGATTCATCTTTTACATTTTAGAAGTTCTATTTCAACAGATTAAATCTATAACTCATTCATATGTCAAAACTGTCTCTGTTGAGACTGTTCTAGCTTGAATCTCGATTTCAGGTGACGAAACTTGTCTCTAAAATCGTGTTGTTGGATTTTTCAGTTTGCTTAAGGTCTCTATATTGTGTTTGAACCTTGTTTCGAATTTTTTACACCTGTTTAACATATCATTGAGCTAGAAACTTCATATACTTAAAGATAGCTCCTGTTTTCACTGTTTCAAGTTTGATTTCGATTTTAATCTGCTTAACTCATGTCTTTGTGTTTATTATTATTTTTTAAGTTTGTTTAAGTTCTTAGGAGTAATAGTGGACTTTTGTTCAAATTTTTGGTTGAATATTTCATCATTTGTGTGCATTAGTTCACTTAGACATCAAAACTGTTCAGTTTTTGATGTTCTTCATTCAATCACAATTTTCATTATTTTAATCAGTTCTGGGTGCATGAATTTATTATGGCTAGTTCATATAAGTTGTTAAGTTTGCTCTAGTATTTTTGGATTGATTTTTAAGCACTTATATTTGTGTTTCGAGCTGAATATCTATAAGGTGCTTAAACTGTCCATATTTTGGGATTGGCTTGTTTCGATCATATTGCTTGACCATATTCACCTTTTTATGTTTAATTTCTACCATACTAAGTTTGTTTGGGCTTTCAAGATTTCTATCATTCATTTATATCATTTACTGAAACCTAAAGCCCTTAGTATAATTGTGCATTAAGTGAAACACCTTTCAAGGTGTATGTAGTTACTTGAATTTGGGGGAATTTAATATTTTGGTTAATTGTGAATTGTATAGGCTTTTCTTTGCCTTTAAAAGATTTGGGATAGGTTACTCTTAACCTTTGAAAATAAGATTGTTGTTGTTGGGTTACTCTTCAACCTTGGAAAGCAAGATTGTAAAGATTACTCTTTACCTTGAAGAAAGATTGTACTTGCTTGATTGATTAGTATAGAATCATCCAATAAGAAGTTGGAAAGGAGACGTAGCCTATCTTTGGGGTAGGTGAACTTCTTTAATTGCCTTGTGTCTTTTCCTTATCTCAACTTATTGTATTTATTTTGATATTTGCATTAGCATTCCATACTAAGTTGAATCTTGTTTTAGTGATTGCATCTAGTTTCCCAATTGATTTAAGTTGCTAATTTGAGTTTGTGAAAAAGTTTTAATACCCAATTCACCCCCCTATTGGGTGCCATAGGGCTTACAAGTTTTGATTGACAAGAAACCTAGAGAATAAGAGGATAAAAAAGGAAGGAGTGGCGGCTGAATATAGTAGTTTTTAGGCTGAACACAAAATAAAAGAAAAACAAGAGGAATGGAAGAGAGTAGATCATGAGAATTGGACAAAGGTGGATAGTTTCAACAACAAAGGTGGGACTCGCCCTCTTTTGACATATTAGGCTACTCTTGTCTTCTTCTCCACTTGGTTTGAGAGTGAGTTTCAACTGAACATCAATTTTTGAAGACAATTCATTCATTGGTGGAGCCAAATTCGTGGTGGAGTGGAGAAGCTCATGGTGTGTTGTTTTTTTCTTCAACTTCATGGCTTGGAATTGCAGCTCTCTTGGACGTGATTCATGGTTACAAGTTTGAAGTTTAATTCACTCACATTTGTTCTTGTAGTAGTGTTGATTTCCCATTAGTTTCAAGTTGTAATGCCGTGTCTTGTATTGCTTTCCTTGCCTTGACCGAATCTTTGTTTTACCTAGGATAATTTTCTTATTTGGTTTAACCTTTTTATTACTCTATTATCCAATATTTGAACATTGTTTTACTTTAAAATGTTAATGATAATTTCAGATTTACCTTTATTAAGTATTAAGTTGTTTAAGGGTTTTATTTCATATAGTTTCAATTATTCATATAGTATTTAGTTCACCTATGTCAGTAGTTAATTTTTATGCATGTTCTTGAGTTTTAATCCATTTAAATTTTAGTTTTTAATTAATTTTTAAATTTGTAATTTTTATTTAAAGTTTTAGATTAAGTCTTAGATAATCAAGTTCTAGATAATTGCTTATTAATTGAAGTAACTTAAGTTTTCATTAGATAAAGAGTTGAATTTGATTTCCTAAACTAATTATCAATTTTCTAGATTTTATCTTTCTTGTTCAAGTTTTAGATCTTAATATTTTACAGATTTTTTTGATTAAAATTTAGCTTGGATTAAGTGTTATTCCATGAAGTTTTGTTTATTCATAGTGTTCTTAGTTCATTGATGCTTGATAACTAACA
>JAOXYD010250322.1:0-16451 GCA_028565735.1 Pinacopodium congolense
ACATCAACATGATTTAATTAACTTCACAAAGATGGATTTGCAATGAAATGAAGTTTTATACAACTTAAGATGAACTATATGCAATGCATGATCAATAATGAGCCTCTAGATCAATTAGACAGTAAGTGAAACTTACAATTGCATGCAGGACACCCTAACTAAGGTCTTCTAGCTTCCATATGTTTTGTTCTTCCTTTAGCTCCATCTTAATCCTTTAAACTTCAAGCTTTACATATGGAATCATCTTGAAATAACATATCTTTGAATTTCACCATGCAAACTCAATTCATTAGTAATAATGATGTTTTGTTATCATCAAAACTAAGATTGGAAGCTCCATTGGTTCAACAAGAAGATACGCTAGATTAAGCGTCACCAATCTATCAATTAAATCATCAACTATCAAAGTTATAATTGAATAAATTAAGAAAAGTAACCTTAAACTCTTTTGCAATTGATTGGAAGTTTTCTAGACTTTCTAAGATAGTTTTATTATTTTATTTTATTTTCTTAATTTACAAACCCATCTCGATTCTCTAAATAATTGTAATCCGATTAACCTAGTACTTACAATCACATACACACTTCCTCGTAGGATCGATATTCAGAATCTTAAAAACACTCCACTATATTACTTGTTACAACCGGTGTACTTACCAAAACTTTGGTATTGAATAAATTATAATTTTGTACATTAAAAGATAGATTGATTTGAGATAATTTTGTATATGACTGATAAAAACTAAGTTTTTGGTGCTATTGCCAAAGAAGAGTAATTGTTATATTATGAACATATCGGTGTTAGTTACTCTAGAGATCCATTGCTTTTCTTGTTTGTTTGATGTTTAAATTAGTAATTTCTTTCTTTGTTTTGATTTGTTGTCATATTTGTTTGTACAGAGAATGGTATTTTGGTGACTTTGTTTAGTTATCCAAAAGATGTGGAGGCAACAGGACCTTTAGCAAGATTGCTAATGGTATGAGCATTAAGTTTACTGAGGCGAAGTGGGACAAACCTTTTTTATCATATTAAATATACCTATACCCCTGAGTTTGATGATTACCCTGATTACTCTTACTAATGATTACCATGATTACTCTTAGCTGAATTCATTTTGTTTTGAATAGCCTTTACCTATTTTTGATCATTATCATTTTGAGTGCTTAGATGAGGATTACACCTCTAATTGGATGGATCACCTAGATTATTCTTGGCTTAATAAGGTTGTGTTTGAAAACTCTTTAACTAGTGAGCCTCAGTCTGAGCATGATCAAAGAATCATGGAGGAAATTTTACTATCAGTTAGGAGATTTAATCGTGTAGAGTCAAATGAGTTAAAAGATAGTGGTGAGCCTACACTAGCTTTACGTGATTTTTTTTATTTTTTATTTGGAAGCTGTTGATTCTAAGAGTGATAACCAATCTATTAAGTGCATAACTAATAATATATTTCTTGATGAGCCTGCAATTGAATTGGGTGAACATGTTATGCAAATTGAAGGTATAGAGGAGTCTAAGGTAGCATTTGATAATGTAGATTTCATAGGTGTTACAGCTTTTAATTCATGAACAAAAGTTGTATACTTAGAATTTTTACCAAGATGCTTTGTTCAAGGTAGGCATTATGACTTCAAGACCCTATTGATTGGTATAGGAAACCTTCCAAACTTGGTTTATCATTGTTCAAAGGATGAGGATGAGAAGTTAGGTATTGGATCTAGGCTGAGATTGAAAATTCTCTAACTCTAGGGTCTAGCTAAAAGACCTTAAAGAAGTGTTTATTGGGAGGCAACCCAATTGTAGAAGTAGGATTTCATGTGATTTCAATAAAATAGTGTGCTTTTAGCATGCTATTGGTGTGTTTATTTTTAATTTGGTGTGTTTTATTCTATTTTTGGTGTTCTAATGTTTCGTCCTTTATTTTTCAGATAGTTACAATTCATATCAACGGAGTGCTTTAACGATCACATTTTTATTCAGGTGTAGTCATTTACTTTCTCTCACATATTATGCTGATTTGTTAAATTATTGAATATTGGGGATAATGTTTAATTAAGAGTGGGGGAAGGATATGTCGT
This sequence comes from Pinacopodium congolense, assembly GCA_028565735.1. NCBI lineage: Eukaryota > Viridiplantae > Streptophyta > Magnoliopsida > Malpighiales > Erythroxylaceae > Pinacopodium > Pinacopodium congolense. Next base: position 2,080 of record JAOXYD010250322.1, read on the forward strand.
TTGATAACATTTGAGTATTTATTGTCTGATAGCATTTCAATTTCTTAAATCTCTTTTTATAGTATATAATTTGTGGAAATATTTTCGATTTTTCTGCTTATTATTTCCAATGTTTTCTTTTGCCGTCATTTATTTTGACAATTTAAAATGTTATATAATTAATTTTGACTATTAATGGCTAAATGCTTTAAACCCATTTCATAATTTGGATAACAGATACTTAATGACTAGAATGATATTGTACAAATAAAATGCAACTTATTGAGTACTTTTGTGACTTCTTTTAAGAAAATTTTATTATTCAAATAAATAAATAAATTCAGTTAATTAAATAAGTGAGCAGAATTTATTCCACTAATTTCTAATATTATATATATATGAAAAAGAAATAAAAATAAAATAGAATAGAAAAAAGAGAGCAATATCTATGTGTGTATAATAATGAAGTTATGAGTGGTGTTAATCGTTAGTTAATTTAAAGAAACTCAATTGAGTAACTGAAAATTGTTCATGACAAAATGTTCACCATTGCGTAAAAAAGTTACTTCTCAACTAAACTACTCACATATTTAATTAATTAAATTATGTCTTAAAATAAAATATGTGAAAGTGTTTAGAAAATTGATGCATTAAACTTAATATGTTTTCCTTTTAAATGTGGAATTGATTTTTGTTATTCGGATTGAAGATTGAAAAAGAATAAAATGATTTAAATGCTTTTGCGATTCAATATGATTAATTGATTATATAACATTTAAATGAGTCACTATTTTTAAAAGACTAAGAAAATATTTCCAATAGTTATACTGATCTTGGATTGATTTTCCTATAATTATATATTAGTTTGAGAAAGTTGAATTATTGGTTTGCTTGAGGACAAGTAAAAAGTTAAATGTCAGGGAGTTATTAAGGGTGAATTTTATAATGTTTTTTAATGTTATTTACCCATATTTCAGTAATTAAATGTTCAATTAATTTTTAGAAATATTTAATTTACATATTGATGTGAATAATTGAAGGAATATGCAAAAAGGAAGCAAAATTATCCAAGTCTGGACTATCAACGGCGGTCTGACTAACCACCATTAATAGATCCACAAACCTCCATTGAAGGAGTCAAAATTAGACTATTAACAGTAGTTTGTTCATCCTTCAACGACATCATTGATGATTGGTGCTACGCATTGATGGATCCACAGACCACCATTGAATGAGTCAAAATTAAACTATTAACAGTAGTTTGTTCATCCTTTAACGGCACCGTTGATGATTGGTGCACCCGCTGTTAATTGTCGGCAGATGCATTTTCTAACTTAAATCTTCAACATTTGTTGTTGTCTTCTTTGTCCACTTGAAACAACTCCATCCCTATACATTGAGGCCCCTCCCACACGTCTGAAGTATCAGATTTAGGAATTAAACACCTTTATTTTAGTTAGTTTCAAATCAAAGTAGTTTATATTGGTTTTTCTTTTATTTTAGTTTCAATCTTTTGTAAATCAAGTTTGCAAGTTTTTTATGAGTTCCAAAAACTGTAATCTCATGGGTTGAAGTTAGTTAATCATCTCAGATCAATCTTTGATGATTTCTAACCTTTAATCTTATTTATTATGATTTTATTTATGAATTAATCAAGGTTTATGTTATTTAAGTTAATTATCTTATTAGTTTTGAGTAATTTATGTGCTGAATATATTTCAGTGTAGCTGGGTTGTTAAATGTGTTTATTAATGGTTAATTATGTTAATTAATGATTAATGCATGATTAGTGAATTAATCTTTATTTATTGAATGCTTAATACTTGTCTTGAAATGATCACTTAGGATGTTGTTATCAGATAATCTAAGATCCGATAATCTCTACCTAGATTATTAGAAAAATCAATAAACAACATAGTTTAAATCAATGAATTAACCAAAGGCTTGATTAATCATGATGGTGCTTTTTGAATTAGGGAAATTTGGGATTAGACTTTCTAAGCTTTAAACATATTACCTAAGTCTGAAGTATAACCAAACTTCAAGATAGGACCAATAAAAATAATCCAGTGTCTTATCCATAACGTTGTCTTGATTTAAAAAAGATACCTTAGATTAAGGGTCATTAATCCATCAATTAAATCATCAACTACCAAAACTGTAATTCAATACATTAAGAAAAGCATCCTTAAACTCTTTTGCAATTGATTGGAAGTTTTCTAGACTTTCTATGTTAGTTTTGTAATTTTATTTTAATTTCTTAATTTATAAACCCGCCTTAATTCTCTAGATAATTATAATTTGATTGATCTAGTACTTACAATCACATACACACTTTCTCGTGAGATTTATATTTAGAATCTTAAAACACTCCACTATATTACTTATTACGACTGGTGCATTTACCAAAAATTTGGTCTTAAATAAATTATAATTGTGTGCGTTAAATTTATTTGAACTAATTTTGTTTATGACCGACCGCAATCAATTATGGAATTTGTTTAACTATGTTTATAAAGTATGTATATATAGTTAACTCTTTATGCATGATTATTGAATTTTTAATGAGATTTAATTTAGATTTTTGTGTAAATCTAAATAAGGTGTTCAATGTAACTAATTTGGTAACAATTTAAATTTTTAGAATTTTTAAATTTGAATGAATTGAATTGAATTTGATAAAAATTACAATGTGCGTGAAATGAAAGATGGAGCATCATATGCACTTTTCAAGACAAGATGGAGGGTAAAATGTACTTGTCCAAGTTAATTGTGAAAAATAATAAGGTTAAGGCATGATATAGTGTAAAACACACATCCCATTGAAATACCTTTAGATATTTTGCATGATCATTCATATGAATTTTTTAAGATTTAATATTATGCATATGGATTAACTTTGTTACATGTTTTGTCCGTAGTTATGAATTAATGATTAAAAACAAATTAGGATATACAAGCTATAATAGTTGCATTGATTTAAATTAAAGTATTTAGTTGATATTTTTCTATTAGAAAATTTTGAATGAGTATCTAAGATGTTTGAAGACAAGTAACAGTTCAAGTATGGTGGAATTTATAAGGTTGTGTTATATAGGTTATTAAACTATGAAATTATGTATTTTTCACCCTTATCTTGTTATGATTTGGTCTGTTTATATTTTTTTTTTGTTAAAATGCATATTTACGGTCAATTAAGTAGTTTAGTATAAAAATAATAATTGGATGATTTTATTGAAGATTAATGTGGGTCTATAACAGTACTATTAATGTTATTGTGAAGCACTGTTGAAGTCTTAAATAAAGATAAAGAACCAACTTTGTTAGAGAATGGTGTCATTAATCTCAAGATGAATTGTTATTGTAATTCAAGTTAATTTCAAAAGATAAATGACTATCAATGACAATGCCATTGTGGATTGTGGGAACTGCAATTGATGCTTAGATTGCAAACAATGTATCAATGTAACCTTAGAACAATGCTATTGTTCCTTAACTTTTAAGGTCGTTATACGCCCTGGAAATGTAACTTAAAAGATTTTTTAAGGGTAAATTAATACATTCAGTTCCTAACTAATCACAGACCTAGAATGATCATATATTAGCAGATAATTGGAGAGTTTAAGATAATTGGTTAGACTTTTGGAGTTTTTCTTAGATAATTCTTAGGTTTTATTTTAAAGGTTTTCTATTAACTCTTGTATTAAAGACTCCAATTCAAAATTTCAAGAGTAGATTCAAAGGAAATTGGAGTTGAGATGTAATTAGGATAGCTACAATCTAGTTATGTCTCATGCTCTTTTATTTCTTTTATATCTTAACTCTTTGTTTTCATCAATAGTTTTGAGCTTATTGATTAAATCTATCTATTTGATGAAAACCATGCATGGCTAAATAGATTAATAGCTAAGACAAGGTAAGTAAATGGATCAACTTTGTTATAATTGTATTGAATATATAGAATCTTTATTTATTTGAATCCTTAATTATTTATTATGGACTAGATATTTAAAATATATTCATAAGTAAGGATCTAAGAAATATACATTAATTATTGGAAAAATTAATAAACAACACAATTCACTCAATGAATGACCATGATTTGATTAATTGTGAGAGTCTCAAAAATAAAATAGGACTTTGGGTTTGAAATTCCTAATCTTCATGCCTATTATCTTAAGTTTATTGAATGACTAAACATTGAAATAGGATGAATAGAGCAAAAACATTGACTTAATCACAGCTTTGTTTTGAGATAAAGAAAGTACCCTAGATTTAATCACATATACTTTCTACAGACTTATGTAATCCATTGAAACCCAAATTCTTAGCTAAAATTTGTTATTGGAGAACCTTAATTCCTACTTGCGAACCTATTACATTAGTTAGTTAATTTAATTAGTTTTGTAGTTAATTTAGTATATCACTTTAATTTGGTATTTCTATATAATCATTTATTAAATAACCTAATAATTATAGTAGATCCCTATAGGATTGATATATAGACTCTTTAAATCCATTATATTACTTGTTAATAAGGTATACTTACGTTAGGTTAGTCCTAGATTAGAATTAAAGTAGAGAATGACCACGTGACCACTGGTAATGAGTTATATGTCATAATTCCTATGTTATTTCCTTAGCCATAAGATTTGTATATAGCAATTATTCATGGTAATATACTCAACTTTGACAATAGAGAAAGCAATTTAATTTTTTTCTTACTAAACCATAAGATTAATTCATTTCCTAAAAATTGATATGCATCAGATGTACTCTTCCTATTTAATAAACTACCCGTATAGTCCATGTCCAACTACCTAACTAATTTTAAAAATGTGTTCTTAGGATACCAAAGTCCTAAATGCATTGTAGCAAACAAACATCTAAAAATGTGTTTAACAACTAATAAATAAGATTCTTAAGGACATGTTTAAAATCTTACACATAAACATACATTAAGCATGATATTAGGTTTACTTGCAGCAAATGTAACAAACTTCCTATCATACTTTAATACAATTTAATATCCATTAGTTTGCCTACTTCATCCTAGTTTAACTTGGTTGATATGCTCATGGGTGTGCTTAAAGGTTTGGCTTAGTCCATTGCAAAGCATTTGAGTAACCCTTTGGCATACTTTACTTGATTGATAAAAATTTCTTCCTTTATTTGTTTTATACGAAGCATAAGAAAGAAATTCAATTTATTCATCATGCTCATCTCAAACTCCCTACTCATGCACAATGAAAATTTCTTACACAAACACTCATTAGTATCACCAAATATAATGTTATCTACATATATTTCAACAATCAATATATCATCTTTATCCCTTTTAATGAACAATTTTCTAAAATAAAAGCACTTAACCTATCATACCTTACCTTAGGTGCTTGTTTTAAGCCTTGTAAGGCCTTAGTAAGTTTAAAAGCATGTCAAGTGCATCATAATTTTCAAAAATAAGGGATTGATCAATATAAACCTCTTCTTGAATAAAATCATTTAAGAAAGAACCTTTTGCGTTCATTTGAAAAAGTTTAAAGCTCATATAGGATGTAAATCCAAGTAAAATCTTAACTGCTTCTAACCTATCCATAATTGTAAAAGTTTTTTCATAATCTATCCCTTCTTCTTGATTATAACTTTACTTACTAGCCTAACCTTGTTTCTTACTATATCACCTTGCTCATCTAACTTATTTTTAAAGACCCATTTTTTCCCTAATATTTGGTGATTTATCGATTTAGGTATTAAAGTCCACACTTTATTTCTTTTAAATTGATTTAGTTTTTCATTCATAACTAAAATCCAATGTTCATCACCAAGTACCTTTTATACATTTTTAAGTTTATTTTGTAAAATGAATGCAATATGAGACATGTTTCTAAAGAAAGAGTAAGTAATTACCCCTTTTTTAACATCACCTAGAATTTGCTCCGATGGAAAATCCTTCATGTATTTCCAATCCTTCAGGAGCTTCATGTCCTTCTTGCTTTCCTCACTTGGTTCAATAATGATCATCCTTCTTTTCTTCTTCAATCACTAACTTCTTTAAATCTTTGGATAACCTTACATCAACATCTTTAAAGCTTATCTTGCTTTCAAGATGGTCAGTTTAATCCAATACAGCATACATAGATTTCTTAATGATAAATTTTCTCTTATTAAATCCTCTGTATGTTTTGCTAGTCAAAGCATGTCCTATAAAAATGCCCTCATTTGTTCTATAGTTGAATTTATCTTAATTGTCCTTAGTGTTAAAGATATAACATTTATAATCAAATATTTTAAAGTAGCAGATCTTAAGGTTGTTACCATGGCAATGTTCGTAGGGGAGTCTATCCATGGTAAGCCTAATGTACAACTCATTGACTATATGAAAAGCAACACAAAAATAATTAAGCAAATTATATTCATTAATCATAGTTCTAGCCTTTTTTATAAAACATTATTTTTTTCTATTATGCCATTTTGTTAAGGTTGTTAGGTATAGAAAACTTATGATAAATTCCATTTTCACCACAAAAGGATTCAAAATTTTATTTTTCAAATTCTTTGACATAATCACTCCTAATATATGAAATTGTTAAGCCTTTTTCATCTTAAACTTTATTATTAAATTTCATAAATGATTTAAAACATTCATCTTTATTATCTAGAAATAAAACCTATATAAATCTATTAAAATCATCTTTTATAACAAATTTATAAGATTTATCTCCTAATTTGGCAACTTTACTATGTTTAAATAAATTCATATAAAGTAATTCTAAGGAATTAGAGCAATTTATTGATTTTTTTCTCTTAAACGAGCTTCTTATTTGTTTTCTCATTTAAAAAACTCCATAAATTTTATCTTTCTTAAACTTCTTGCTAGGGAGAAATGTTTATCTCCCTTCTTAAAAACACAAAAAATATTATCAGTTATCCTAGAAACTATGCCATCAAAACCTACTTTGTAATCTTTATTACATAATTTAATAACATTAAGCAAATTATGTTTCAAATTATCAACTAAAAGAATATTATCAATGATAGTTTGATTTTTCTTACCAACCTTTCTAATGCTAGCTATCATACCTTTGGCATTGTCTCTAAATGTAATACATTCTCCATCTTTACTTTTAAGGAAAATGAATTGGGATGGGTCACCATTCATGTGTCTTAAACATCTAATATCTACATTCTACTTGTTCTTTTTCTTACTGACCTACAAAATAAGGAAATAATTTTGATTTAGGTACTTACACTAATTTAGGTATTTAGAGTTAGTTGTTTTCCTCCAATCTCTTAACATATCATTTTAACTTCTTAGCTTATCATAACAAAACGTTTTAATATGTCCATCTATCCATAATAATTACAAAACGTAGGTGTGTGTGTGGGTGTGTGTGTGTGGGTGTGTGTGCATGTCTTATATGTATGTACATATGCAAACTTAAGTCTTAGTTCACTACAGATCCTCATGTCGTGATTTCGCCTAGGTGGGTGAAATTATGTCGTAGTATATCTGTTACGTCTAACTTGAAGAGCTCTTCTAAGTCTAGTGTTATGACTATATATATGTATGATATCTCTCCAACATTGTGTCTTTGTTGTAGTGTATTTTGTTTAAGAGGTCTAAGTACTTGTTCATATTCTAAGTTATTTCCTATTACATAAGTGGTCTTACTACTAGATGATGAATTTTTATAAGTGTATCCTAAAATGTGTCTATCATTTGAAACTTCTTATACACTTAACATAGATTCTAATTTTTTATTTCTTTTAGTAAATTTGGGATAGTAACACTTTACGACTTTCTAGTTCTCTTTTTAAAGAAGGATTCTCATTTACTAATTTTTGCATGCCATCCTTATCCATATTCTTTGATTCCAAAGCATGTTTTAACTTTTCATCTCTAACTTACATGCATCTAGAAATTTTAAAGTTGCTTTACACTTGGATGATAACTTTTTTCTTTTTCTTAGGTAAAACTTCCAAGTATTCAACTAGTTCATCATAAGTAAAGTCCACATCATAATTATTTTCATTAAAAAAAGTAGAGCATAATGGTACCCCATTATTTAACGTAAAATACATGTGTGATACTTCTTCGTTACCTTCGGAGTCACTTGTGTCATCCCATGCAGTGGATTTTTCTTCTTCTTACGTTCCTTCTTTTTTTCATGTTTTTTAAGAAATGGGAATTATGACCTTATATGGCCAGTTTTCTTATATTCAAAAGAAGTTGTGTTAGTTAATTTATTCTTAGAGTTGTACTTACCTTCTTCAAAGTCCCTTCTTGTGGAGATCTCTTTCTTTAGGAACTTCTTAAAGCCTCTGGTGAGAAGGAACTTCTTAAAGCCTCTAGTGAGTAAAGCTATCGCCTTATCTTCACTACTACTCATAAAGGCTTCATCATCATTATACTCTTCTCTCGATGCCTTGAATGACATGTTCCTTTTCTTTTAGATGATCTCATTCTCTTATGTCTCTTTTAGCCTCATTTCATATGTTAGGAGGGATATAATTGACCTTCTAGGGGGACATTTAAGTCCTTTATTTTCTACATAGCCATGACTTTTGCTTCCTACTTCTTTGGTAAAGACCTGAATATAACTTACCAATTCAATGTCGGCGTAGATCCTAGCTAATCCTTTAATAGCATCTATAGTATCTATAAATTTAACATATATAGAAGAGATATTTTCGTTATACACAATATTGAAGAGTTCATATTAATGTATTTACATACTAACCTCACTCTTTTTTTTATTACTTAATTAGTCATGTAATGGATTACTTATAAGGTGTGTCAAATTTCATGTACAATCCCGCACATAAATACTTTATTAAATTCATTTTTTTCCTAAAGCCCAAAACAAGATGTGTACGACCTTATTATTTAAAGATACTAGTCTTTTATCATTATTATCCCATTCTTCTTTTGTTTTCTATATCTTTTTATATAATACAATTTTAGTACGTATATGAGGTCCATCAGAAACTATTTCCTATAAATCTACATTTCTAACTATAAAAAAGAATCTCACCCTAGTCTTCTTATACGACTAACTATTACTATCAAAGAAAGATACTACATTGATGTTTTGGCCTACCAAACCAATGGCTGGGACTAATTTGTTCAAATATATGTCATATTACGATCTTATACTCACTATTTTGTTCTTATTTGAGACCAAGCTTTAATACCATTTATTAGCCTCTATGTGGCATCTAAGATGGGATGAATTGGGTAAAAAAACTAAATTTTCTAAATTTTTATACCTAATTAAAATTTTACCTCTTAAGCTAATGTGGAATTATAAAACATTATAATACGTAATATAATAATAATTCTTAAAATAAAATAAACTCAAAAAAGGAAAAGGAAAAGGAAGAGAGGTAAAAACTGATTTTTATAATGATTTGATGCACAACCCACATCTATATCCACTCTCGAATATCTTGTTAAAAATATTGCTATCTATCTTCTTCAATGGGTGAAGATTAATTTTATACAATACTCTTCTTTTCATAGGACGAGTGATTCTTTATAATTTGATAATTACACAACTAAAATATCTTTAAAATACACTTTAAAAAAATTTTCACTTGACCAAAGCAAGTATTTAAAGGACTCTCAAACAAACTACATGACCAATGTAACAAAATTCTTACGAAGCCTAACTAAAACACTTAAACAATCACTTATATGCTTTTTAATTCACTTATACTTTACTTATATGCCCTAGCACACAATCTACGACATCTATTTATAGGTGAAATTCATTATCCTAGTTGTTTGTTACTATTGGATTTCATTAACATTCATTTAATTCGTTTTTTACCATTGAAACTAATTGTTTGAAACTAATCTCACACTCTACTAGTCGATCACTCAATTGTTCTAGTTAACTAGTTACTTCTCAACCATTCAAAAACATAATGGTCATCTAATCACTAGTTGACCACAGCTGGTTGACCATGCCTTATAGAAACTATTTGTTTTCACGAATTTCACACATTCTAACACATGCAACCAACCTCAAAAGTATCCTATCATATCTGAACACTTATTTTTCACAAAATTTAACACACACACACACACATACACTTTTCAAACTACTTCCTATAAAAGTTTTGGTGTATCAAAAAGATCATTTAAAACTTCATAAACAATTCCTCCTAGTTATGCAGCTTATATGTATAAAAAATACATATGAATGCACCATGCATATTTTGGGCCTATTAAGCATCTTGAGAGGACCAAGATAATATTATAATAAAATAATATAACCTATTTAATAACTCTATCTTAATCTTAAGCTTTTTCCTTTTGTTCTTCATAAGCTTCAGTTAATCTTCAATGCTCCAAATTGTATTTCTTAAACACTTTTTCTTTAAAGTTATCTTTTCAAAGCATCAATCAAAATAAACTCATTAGTATTAAGATTGCTTTGTCATCGCCCCCTATTAAATGTCATATTGGTATCAAATCAATGAGATACTATTTAATTTATAAGAAAGTTATTAAAGAAAGTTCCTAGAGAATAATATTATATTTGAACTCTAAAAGCCTACCATTAAACCACTTTTTAAAGTTTTAGGGAGTTAGTCCTTATTGTTAATTTGATCTATCTATAATTATCTATATAGTTCCATTCTTTATTAAAGTTGCTTGCTTTTACCCCCTATTGGTATCAAATTGAAATTGATTTTTTTAGAGGGTAAGGATTTATTATCGAAGTTTATTGATTAAGATGTCTGGTTTTTATAGCCTACTAAAGGTGTATTGTATCAGTTGTAAATCCTAGGAAAGGTAGTAAAATCATTAGTTAGCTCATTCATAACAAGTAGAGACGAAAATATCTTAAGAAATGAATTTCTTTACAAGATCTAATTTATATCTAGTACTTCTAGTTATGATCTTAATAGTGAAATGATCATCAAAAATAAAGAGATAACTATAGAAAACTTTGAGAAATCAATTGATAATTAGAAAGTTTCTAAAGTTTAAAAGGACTAGTTTATCAACAATCAAAGTTTAAAGTCTTTCAAAGATTAGATTATACAATAAAGACGAGGAAAGAGATATCCATATCTCAAATCCATTTGAAACCATTCATTTGTTGTCATAACAAAGTTTGATAAAACATAAATATAAAGCCTACACCTACATCCACATAAGATTAGTTAAAATATTAATAAATCCCCTTACAAAAGAAAGTTTAAACATATCAATATTAATTGGTTAGGAGAAGTAAGATTCTACTACTTTCAAGATTCACTTTTAAATGTTGCAAAGTCTAATATGTGCAAAGGTATAATCACAATAAAAACTACCCAATTTGATAGAGTTTAATTAAGGGAGTTTCTAATAAATTCTTCAATAATAACAAAACATAATTTCTGCTAGTGATTTCTTCGTTATGATACCTTAAAACTATAAGAATATGACATATTTAAAGGGAAATATATTAGAGGAAAAGGGATGTCACATTAAGAACATGTTTCCAAATGAAAGATGAGATCAAGATCAAGATAGTTAAGGTTTAATAGGTTAATCTGTGTACTTTTTTGCCATGTAAGTCTTGTCTTCATCATTTCAATATTTTAGGGACTCAATCATTATATCATCATTTACAATTAGGTATACTACATATAATTTTTCATAATCAAGAGAAAATTAAGAAAAAAAATTATTATCTTGATCCATTAAATATTTTAGAGAATTTGTTAATTGTAATTGAGTCAAGTGTTTGTTGAATGAATGGATTTTGGAAACTTAAAATTTAGAAAATGATTGAGAAATGTTTCCAAGTGAATTATTTAACTATTGTAGTTACTAGTCAATCCATATAAGGTTTTGATGCACATTGGTCAATTAGTACAGGGATTTGGATGACCATTGTTTTAAGAAAATTGACAAATTTTTAGACAGTTAATTTGCATAATATCAAATTCAAATTGATTATGTTTCGCCCCTTCCTCATAAAAAGACAATCATGACCAATGAGCCTAAAGAGTGAGATTGTATCATGTCAATAGTCAATAGAATGATCAAATACTAAAGCATAATGGTCAACCAATATAACACAATGATCGATCAATATAGGTTGCAAAAAGAAAAAATTATAGAGTGAGTTTGTAATGTGTCATTAATTGATACATTGGTCAATTAGTAGGAATATTAGTTGACTAATATCCCTAACTAGTCAACAACCATTAGTTTGTCTTTTTAACTACTAGCATTAGTGTCTAATGAATTTTTTAGTATGGGTAATGACTAGTTTAAGTTACCATTAGGGGGCAAATTCATAATGTTTTTTGTTGTTATTTGATGTCAATTTACCCCTATTTCAGTGTTTAAATGTTTAATTTATATTTAGAAATGATTCACTTGCAGTTTGATGTGAAGAATTGGAGATTAGGTGGAAAGAATGCAAGAAGATTATGATTTCTAGACCATTAACGGCACTTTGCATAACCCTTCGTTGATGGACTACAGGCCACCATTGAAGGAGTCAAAAATAGTCTACTAATAACAAATTGTTCATCTTTCAACGCGTCGTTGTAGTTCGGTGCAGACCACTATTAAAAGACGGCAACAACAATTCTTGACTCAAATCTTCAACATTTGCAGTTGTCTTCTTCCTCCACTTACACTTGAGCCTTCCCTATATAAAGAAAACCTCTCCATAAGTTTTAAGCAATCAAAATTAGAATCAAAACACCTTAGTTTTAGTTAGTATTCATATCAAAGTAGTTTTAGGTTGTTTTTATTTTCAATCTTTTGTAATTTAATATTTTTAGGTTGTTTATAAGTTTCAACAGCTTCATGCACGTGTTTTGAGTTAGAATATCATCTAAGGATGTGATTTGATTCATTCTAAACTCTTAACTTCATGTATTATTGTTGTTATTATGAATTAATTAAAGTATTATTGCTTAACTTATATCTATTATGTTCTTTGATTCATTGTTGTGCTTAATGTTTAATTTAAGTTAAATTACATGTTGAATCTATTTTTGGATGATTAATTATGATAATTTATGGTTAATGCATGACTAGTGAGTTAATCTTTGTTTATTAATTGCTTAATGCTTGTCCTGAATTAATCACTTAGGACATTGCCATCAGAAAATCTACGATCCGACAGTCTCAACTTAGGTTATTAGAAAAATAAATAAACAAAATAGTTTAAATCAATGAACTAGCCAAAGATTGGTTAATCATGAGGGTGCTAGTCTTGGATTAGAATAATTTAAGACTAAACTTCCTGAACTTTAAGTATATTACCTAAGTCTGAAGCATAACCAAACTTCAGGATATGACCAATAGAGATAAGCCAATGTCTTAACTATAGAGTTGTCTTAATTTAGAGAAGATACCCTAGATTAAGCATCACTGATCTTTAAATCAATTAAATCATCAACCACCAAAGCTTAACTGAATAATTTAAGAAATGAAATTTTTAGCTCTTTTACAATTGTTTGAAATTTTTCTAGGATTTTTAGATTAACTTTTAGTTATTTATATTCTTAAATCATAAAGCTGAGTTTTCTCTAGATAATTGTAATCCAATTGACTTAGTACTTACATCATATAAACTTCCTCATAGGATCGATACTTGAAGTCTTAAATATACTATTTTTTATTACTTGATTCAACTGGTACGCTTACCGAAAAGTTGGTCTCGAATTAATTGTTAAATTGTGATTCGAAAGATAGATTAATTAAGCTAATTTGCATGTGGCCAACCGCAATCAAGTTTTTAGCATCGCTGTCAGGGAAGTGAATTGTAATATTAGTGATATATTAGTGTCAATTACTCTAAAGTTTTTTTTTGTTTGCGTTGTTTTCTTTATTGTGTTATGTGTTTATTTTATGTTTTGTTTTTCAGTTTCTTTCTTTATTTTATTTTTGTTATCATATTTGTTTTTTTGTTGGGACATCTTTTGGTAGCTTACTTGAGTTATCAAGAAGATACGGAGGAAAAATTATCATTGACTTGATAGTTAATGGTATAAGCCTGAAGTTAGGATTAATTGGGGTGATGACTAGAGAAATCAATTTGACAATTTTAAAACCTATAACCTTGAATATGAGGAATACCCTGATTACTCTTGGCTTAATTCTTCTTGTTTTAAGCAGCCTTCACATTTTCCAAGTAAACAATATCCTGAGTATATAAATGAGTCTACCTCTATTTGGATGGAACATCCTTATTATTTTTTATTTAATAAGACTGCATTCATTTCACATTTAGAAAATCCTTCTTAGCCTGAGCATGATCAAAGAACTATGGAGAAAATTTTAGAATCAATTAGGGAAATTGATCATGTAGAGTGGTGAGTCAGCATCAACTTTAAGTAACCTAATTTTCAACATTGTTGACTGTGAG
>JAOXYD010250333.1:0-16451 GCA_028565735.1 Pinacopodium congolense
TCCAAGCTTTCCATAATGGATTCTTCTTGAAATATACCTAACTTTAAGATTAACATCATAAACTCAAACCATTAGTGCTTAAGCATGTTTTGTTATTATCAAAACCAAGATTGGAATCTCCCTTGGTTCAACAAATGCATTAAGTCTCCTAGCCTTATAATTCCTCTCACGTCGAGTCTTTAATACCTTAATCTTCTCTTTGTCTCTTACTAAGGATTTTGATAAGACACAAGATCTATTCTCTATAATACTTCAAAGCTTAATGTCTTTAGCTAAAATAAAGTATTCCATCATATTCTTCCAATATAAGTAATTGTTCTTGTTAAGAATCTACATGTGTTTTGTCTTCTTGGCTAAAAACTATGCCATGACAATCTTTTCTCAAAATTTTCCAGAATTCTATATATATTGAATGAGACTCATGTTGATATCACTTGTTAGTCTTTAATGTACAAAGTAAGATGTGAATGGATTTATTATTCACACTATATTGTGGATTTCTATTTTAACAGTTCAATTCAAGATGGGAATGCGAATGAAAAAGAGATTTTAGTTCTTGTAAATATGGTGGAACATGGGTTGTTTTTAGATATGGGCAATATTGTGACCATTAGTAAAAGAGTAGAGTAGAAGTGGAAAGAAAGTAATAAATGCTATATCAACATTTATCATAGTGACATTAGTCAAGTTGTCTTGTCACATTTTAAAATGGTAAAAGTTAAATTAAATATTTTGTGAAATATTAAAGGACAAATCATACATTTTACCATTTTCAAGAATTTCATGTGAATTTTTGTAACAAACAATGTATTATTCCTCACGTTAATTTTAGAAATTAAAATTTTAGTTAAATGATAATTCCTCACACATTTTTTAAAATGATAATTGATAGAAATACTAGAAAAGATGTTCATGTAAGATACTTTAGGTTTAAAAACATGAACAAATTTAGGATCTAACCATATATATTTGATTTTTTTTTGTAAAAATCATACCTAATTTTGTATCCATCTATATGAAAATTACAAAATCCGGTCATTGGAATTGTCTTAGAACACTTGAAAAACACAAAAAAAGAGCATAGAGAGAGGGAGAAATCTGCAGAAACTAGAGAGAGAGTAAAGAGAGGTCAGAGAGAATTTTGTGCTATACTTTCTACTCTTTTCTAATGCTTGATTTTTGTGATGACTAAAGTGACTGAACACCCTAGGTATATATATAGTAAGAACAGGAGATCTAGCACTGGTCCTTATGGACAGTCTTTTATTAGACAACTTCATCATAGTCTAATAACCTGTAGGGTCACATTTTCTTCTAGAAAAATATTTATCTTTTCTGGATCATTAATCTAATTAATTATTTTTACTTAATTGAATTAATGTTGTCTAAATTAAATGAACTGTGGTCCAACAAAATTATTCCAACATGAGAATCATGAACTTTGAAGTTTAGATAAACCCTTTCATTGTTGCAGCACTTCTTCTCTCCTTTACTTCCCTTGCTTTATCTTGAATATGAGATTTTCGTGAAATTTTTTATTTTCTTTGCCTTAACGTTTTGTCTTTTGTGATATATCTGAAGATTTTAAAATTTCAAATTTAATGTCTTCTTTTTCAAAAAAAGAATGCATTTTTTCTTTATTGATGACTTCTCTTTTTTATTGTCTTCTAATTAGATTTCTAGATTTTATTTTTTCTTAATTCAAGTTAAATCTTGATTGGTATAATTGAAATTAGAATATTTTGGTCGTATGAATTTTTAATGTCAATAGAGAAAGATGTTAGAGATGTTAATGAATTAAGAAAGAATTACATATCATTAAGAAGAAGAAAGAGAATTAATTCTTCTTTGTGGGTTGGTTTGCCATAAGGAACATACTCAGCACTCTAGATTGTTTAAAATCTAATGTTTCTTTGTTAAGAGTTTGCTAACGTTTCTTTGTTCAAAGTTTGCAGGCTGTGTGGATAGGTGGATGAGGACCTAAATCATTTGCTCTTTAGTTGTCCCTATTCCTCTATGATTTGGAACTATTTTCTAACGTTGTTCAACCTATCATGTCCTTCTAATAGTTGGGCTGAGTTGGTCTCCTGGGCTGCTAACTCTAATATCCTAATGAAGGAGGAGTATGTAGTGTTCAAGGTTTATTTAACTGTTGTATCTATTCACTTTGGAGAGAAAGGAATGATAAAATATTTAGGAATCATTCTAAAGATTCAAATTCCTTTTTTAATTCCGTTATCTTCTAGGTAAAAGAGATTATTTTAGCTAGGGATGATGCGTTTATGACTAGTTTGTAAATTTTTATGTACAATCCAGCCGCCTTACCCATGATCTAAAAGTCAGATAAGTGATATGTTATGGTGAAGGTCATTGGAGTGGAAGTTTAGTAATTCACAGTTCAAGAAAGGATCTTACAATCTATAGGTTGGGGTAGTGAGTTACATGTTTACAAGAGCTGGGTTGCGTAGCGGCAAGGGGCTTCACTCTTATCGGTGGCATCCTTTAGATCGACTATAGTTGTGTAACCTGAGACCCATACCTAAATAGTACCTATTTGTGTTAATTTGAGTAATTTCCTTGTAAAGCACTAGTTGTTATTCCTGAATCTACAATAAAAGAGAAGAAAGTACCTTGTTGAAGGGTGAGGGATTCACTGTGAAGCTTATGTTGGATGTAAAGCCAATTCTCATCTTTTCCTAAATGGATGTCCCCTTTAGGGATGTGAATTACGTGATGCTAATGACGATTGTCGTTGATTTTCTTCCTTTTCCCAATTTAGGGCTTGGTTGACTTGGTGTAGTGTCTGCGTCTATGTTATCTTTCCTTTTTTAATTTGCTCTCGATTGTCTTTAGTCTTAGTTCTCGTTTATTACATGTGTGTTTCTAGGCCCTTCTTAACAGTGTTTGTATGCATAAGTGGCACTAGGTGATTCGTTTGTTCCGTTCTTTGTATTCTTAACCTTATTTTGTTTAATGATTATTTTTTTATGTTTCAAAAAATAAGAAGAAAGAGAAGTTATAAGAGAAAAAAGTGGAGACCTCAAAGATAATGCTCTCTAACTTAACTAATACATGGGTTGACTATCCATATAAGTCATTTTGTTGGAAGGACCAATTGAAACGTTTAAAAAATTATAA
This sequence comes from Pinacopodium congolense, assembly GCA_028565735.1. Lineage (NCBI taxonomy): Eukaryota > Viridiplantae > Streptophyta > Magnoliopsida > Malpighiales > Erythroxylaceae > Pinacopodium > Pinacopodium congolense. Next base: position 3,139 of record JAOXYD010250333.1, read on the forward strand.
GAGTCAGTTGACTACGAAAAATAGTAGAGGTGTTAACTTGGGGAAAACATAAAAGTATAAGGTAAATTTTTTTTGTTATACTAGGAACCAAAGAGATAGAAACAAATTGTCGAAAGATAAAGAGGGAAAGAATTTTTAAAAATCTAAATAGAAACAAAAATAATAATATAAATGCCATCAATATTAGTAAAAATTAATGTGGGTAAATTAAACTCAATTATGCTCATATGTAGAGAATGAGATAATTGAAGAGATAAAAATCAATTTAAAAGAAATTAAACTTAATTTTTAAAGTTTAAGAAAGTTAAAAAATGCAACAATTGAATTTATTAAAGTTAAATTTTAATTATACAATCAAATTTACATATTAATTGTAATTTATAATTAAATTTTGATTGGATGACCTCATAAACTCTAATATTTCATTATATAAAAGAGACTACATTAAGGAATCTAATACTTTTTGTTAAACTCTTTCTAAAGTTGGAGTTCACTACCTTTATTTTGTAGACATTATTAAAAGCTAAATAATTGAGAAAATAAAAAAAACTTCTACATGAAATTTGATTTAGGCTTGCTCTTAATCCTTTTTATTTTTAGTTATTATTTAAATTTCTTTTATCAAAATCATAGAAATAGGAAATTGGAAAATTTATTTTGCTCTGTGTGTGTTTAGATCATAATTGATTTCTAAAGGTAGTAACATAGTCTCCTCTAATTTGCTTAATTTGATGAGTTTCTTGATTATTATTGATTTGGTAAGTTATTTAAGTTCATTTTAGTGTTGTAATATGATTATAAAATCTAATTTTGATCTTATTCAATTTTGTTCATTATGTTATGTTAATGTTTTAAATTTACTATATTTGTGAATTGAAAAAATTGCTTGTTTTTTTGTTTTTTAAAAATCACATCATGTTTTATTACTATTTTTTGAAACTATCAATTAGTACATAATTAAAATCTTCTTAATCCTTAAAACATTTTTTTGTTTATTTTTTATACATCATTAGCATCTTCTCACACCTAAAACCAATTGTTCACTTACCTTCTCTATCAGTGGCGTCTCTTGATACCTTAGGGCTTCTTCTCTTCCCTACCATTTAAGTAAAATGCCAACAACTATTTATGCATACACAAAAAATAATGGAATATCTATACAAAAGCACAAAATGTTACTAACTCCTTGCCGTCTTGGCTTTCCTTGTTACCTCCTACTTACTATGATTCTCCAAGGGGTGTCCTTTGTTCTTTGTTACAATTAACCCTCCATGTCTATGATTATTTAAGTAATTGGTCTATTTAATTCTAACCAAATAATATTTCTAAATGGTACCATAATTTTGTGATAAAACAACATTAACTTTAACCTCTCATGCTCGTGGCGGGATATCTTATCATAATTTAATGTCTTGTTGATGATGAAATTACCCCATGCTATAACCTTTACCATCTTCCCCCGCTTGAAGAAATAATTCACATGTATTATGTTTAGATAAAAAAATGTACAAAAAAATAAAAATTCAAGTTTTCAATTATAAATTATACAATGTGTATGGTATGTAACAAAGATTTATTGATCCTTTGAAATTACTATATGTTTAACTCACCATCAAAATAACTATGAATCACCCATGAAAGGCATAACATCTTTGGCTTATATAGCTTGATGGGATATTTGAAGATATTTGTAAGATGGTTCAAAATGAAATGTCTTTAATCTAACTACTCACAATCATCAATATTGGCTATAATATCAGGTAAAAGCATGATAATACTATGGTATTTAGGTGGTAGAGCTTATGATTATGATTATTTTTGTTTTTAAGTTCCCTTTTCTATGTGCAATTAAGGTTCAATAGAATATAATTGTTTATCTTTGCAACTGGGAAGATCAAAGAATGTTTAGAGCTAGAAATTGATCTTTAGGAAGATGAAGTTTTTTTTTGAAGTTAAAAGTATTTAATTAAATAAGAGTCTTACATAAGTGCTATAAGGACTCAAACCAATATACAGCTGAAATGATTCAAAGTTGCATAATTTAGGTAATCTATATAGGAGGGTAGCTGATACTAGCATACACTGTAGTAATAATCCTAAACTTATTTTCAGATTCTTGAATGTGAGCCCAGTTTCTTTGGATGAGCATCTCAAGTTCTTACATAAGTTGAATGATTAGGATACTCCAACTCTATTGCAATTAATTTCTCTTGAGTACAAAGAAGGTAATGCAGTAATCTTGAAACAATCATAAATTTTACAACATATAAGATAACTATTATATTCTCATTTCAATCTCCAATTTGTAGCAGGGAACTAGTACGCTCTGGGTCTTCAATCTGAAGTACCATAATCTCCTTAACCCATGAGAAAGTTCAGGAAGTGAAGAGTTCAGGAAGTGAAGCTTTAAGAATCTCTCCTCAAGGATCGATATAAGGTGTTAATCCTTTCCATCCATGTAATATTTACATAAACCAACTAAAGCATATTTTATAAGTTGTGTTGTCTCCTTTAAATAGGTTATAAGGGGAAGAAGACAAAGAAATAATGTAATATTAATAAGAGGATTTAGGTATATTATTGCATAGTTTTTGGAACTCTATTTATAGACGAGTGGTATAACTGCATTTAAAAAAATAAATGGTCTTTTATCTATATCTCATTTTAACACAAGTAATATGTGAGAGTGTTGACAAATGGGAAATTCCATAGTTAGATAAGCCCTAAGAGTTTGCTTCTTATATCCAGTCAATGAATAAAGTTTATCCATTAATAAATTGACATACTACTTACTAGTACCATAAAAAATAGAACATCATTTGATAAACTTAAGATCTTAAACTTCCTACGTTAGCGGTGGAATTTGAACGAGGGAGAGTGGATGATGTTATGATTAAGCAACCTCAAAAGGATCTCAATGAAAAGTGTAAACAAGGATGAGGCAAGTGGATCTCCTTACCTTAATTCCCTCCCACGTTAAAAGGTTAGAGTTGGTTCGCCATTGATAAGAACACTAAATGATATAGAAGTAATGAACTCTATGATTCACCTTGTAAATGTTTGTAGAAAACCAAACTCTCTTAATAATGTTGCAAGTCCTAATTAATATACCCAAAAGCCTTATGGAGATCTATATTCAAGGCATAATTGTATATTCCTCTTTTTATAATTCTTGAAAACCTCTTTTGCCAAAATGACATTATCCCATATACACCTTCCCTTTATGAATGTTGCTTATCCAAAACCAACTAAAGAGTTCAATACCCCTTTCAATCCAGTGGCTATAATCTTTTAGTTTAACTAGTATATGGTACTGTAGTAAGTAATGGCTTTGAACTCCTTCAGTTTAGAAGCATTGGAGAACTTAATAATTAGGTAAATGTAGGTTTAGATGATCTCCTTTAGCATCTACTGAACCCTTGTCAACATCGATTTGAGTTGATCTTGCGATATCCTTTCAAGAACTTACACTTAGGATTGGATAGGATTTTGATGTGTTTGTTAGGACTTTTATATGTGTGTCAAATATGGTGAGATAATGGATGAGAGGAAGCTGTTTGATGAAATGTCAAAAAAAATGTAGTTCTTTAAGGTGTTATGATATATAGTTATGCTCAAATGGGTGAATGGAATGTGGTTTTATAGTTTCTCATCATTGGTTCTACTATTTTACTAGATTTAGATGTAGAGATTTTGATCCCTATACGGGTTCTAATTAGTATCAACTTTGAATTTTCTAACGAATTCTTGTTTCTAGTGTTAAGATCGCTTATTAAGGTGATAGAGACTCTTCGATTATCAATATTGAAGCCCTAAATCTATGACTCTTCCATTAGACTTGAAGTACCTAGAATATATCAAGAGAAAGAAAGTTATAGAGGTTACATACTACTCTCAGTCGCTTTATATAGAATAATTCCCGAAAAGCACATTTACATGTTTCTTGGAAAGAATGAGATATGGAATATATTTGTAAGATGGACCAAATAGATTTATGGTTCATTTCTAAAAAAAATGTAAAAGATAAAAAGGAAAATGAAATTTCTTACCAAATGTATACTAGGCTTGGAAACTAAAAGTTCTTAGCACTACAAAAAGCTATTAAGTTAAAGAAAAAGCTTAGATATGGAAAAGACCTTAGAAAGAAGAATCTTGGTCATAGCTCTCTTGTTATCCTAACTAAAGGAGTAATCATCATTTTCTTCACCCAATGTATGGTCATTCAATTCTAAGACGTAATGATGGAGTGGAGGATTGACAATCTAGATGTGGTATTTGACTTTGATTATTACAGATATTAGGCAAATGGCAATTAGAGTGTATTCACGTATGTGTTGAATGTTTTCTAAATGTTATCATTGTTAGATATTATAATATTCCTTGATAAAATGCTTGTATGTAGGTGGTTAAGTAGGATGTATCCTTATTATGTCATGGACATATTATATGAGGTTATAATTAATTATTAGGCATTTGTCCCCATGGTAAATGTTAGGGTATTTTAGGAGTGGAGATACCTCATGTGATATTTGTTTGACACCTATCCTTGGGACAACTGTTAAGATATTTTAGGAGTGGGTATGCCTTATGTGTTATTCTCTTTGCACTTGTCTTCAATATAAGTGCCGGTATATTTTCAAGAGTAGAGAATATCTTATGCAATTCATTTGATAAGGCATTTTCGATGAGATTAATAAGCATATCATGAAATATAGTTTTAAAGGTGAGCAAGACCCTAAATTAAATTGTGAAACCGAATATGGAACAAAGATTAAAAAAATGATAAGGAATATTTATACTTTTTATATAATCTCATGTGATTGATTGCTCTAAATAATTATATTATAATTGTTACATTTTATGGTGAAATTAATTGTTTGTTAGGATTTTGTTAGTGTGATTTAATTATAAAAATTGCATGTATGAATTTTTTGAGTCTTTATATATATTGTGTGTTTTGTAGCAGAAATATTCTAGTTACTCCTTACTATGTTGAAAGTTCACTACTTACTATTTAGTTTTTAGAAGATAGTCTATAGCATTTAATTCTTCCCAATATTCTAGTCTTTTCTTGTTGATTGGATTAGGGGGTTAATTATTCAGAGGATGCCTTAAGATTTGTCTTTATTCAATTTGCGATAGTATTGTGTTTTAAATTCTTTTCTTTTAATATATGATTGAATTAGAAAATATTTATTGGATTATTTAGTTACATTTATTATTATTGAGATTTGTGGAATGATTTAATGCATGGCTTTCATTGTTAAATTCTTTGAGGTTGTTGTTTGAGAATTTATGAAAGTTAAAGAGAATAAATAGATAGAATCATTTTTAATTAACTGTGAATCAGGGATTTACATTGATTTGGAACTTGTTTTTGTTGAACTAGTGTTTGATATGAATTAGGAATAAATAAGAATTGGAATTAAGAAATTTGAATTGGAGGGAGTTACAAAAAGTGTGTTGCCAAAATCCTAAGGAGAAGTGGCCGCATCTCTTTCTTACTAATAGCACTTTTTATAAGATAAAGTTGAGAAAAAAAAAGTTAAATTTTGAAGAAGGAAAACATTCTGGAAGAAAAAAATGTCTACACAAACTAAGCATAGGTGCATGTAATGACTAAGATAGTTAATCTAAAGAGGTTGATTAGGATTCTTACATGCCCTAGGATTATCTTGAAAATTAATACATGTTTTATTTGCTTGCTACTTAGTTAAGGAGATTATTATCTAACTTTATGAAACTCTTTTATTGATATGTTTTGATTCAAATAAGGGTTTTACACTCTTGTAGTCGTCACTTTTATTTTCCCTTTAGGAGTAACTTTTTCTTTTTCTTTTCTCTCTAGTTATTATGTCTCTCAATGGCCTTTAAAGGCTGAATTTTTATTCTTAGTTGAAGGAAATTGAAGCCTTGGAACTCTATAGATTGTAAGATGCTTTAGTTTTCATTGCAATTCCATTTGTTTATTCAAGTCTTAGGCTTTCTCCAATTTCTATATTCATGATTGTTTTGGTTATTAACTAGGATGTGAAATTAGTTTGTTAACTGTGATGATCTACAACTAGGTTAACTATTAAATCCATAATTATCAGTCAGTTTAATTAAAGTGGAGACTAGCGTCTAGTAATTTGATGCAATAAAAATTATTATTTCTTAATAAAAAAGTTTAACTAGATTAAATGTAACCACTTATGCTTATGTTATCTAGCTTCATTGGTCTTTCTAATTCTTAATGCTATTGTCTAATCGAAATTTAGGTCATACCTAGAGTTGTTAAACAGTAAGGTTTAATTGGATGGTATGTTGAAGATTAACTAATCTTAAGGCATCAAGGAATTAAAATTCCACAATGAATATTTGAATTGCAAATTGATAATCTTTTGTAATAATAATTATTCATTAGTTCAAAGGTTGATGTGACCCAAGACTACAGTTATTTTAATTGATTGATTTTATGTTAATTATTAGCTTTTGTAGTTTGATCTCGTTTAGTACTTCTTAATTTATTAAAATATCCTATATTTTAGTATTTTGTTATAGGTAATGACTAAGTATATTGAAACTTTTCATAGGATTGATCTCTACTCATCGTACTTTATTCTATTTTTAATTATAGGAGATAGGTTTTACATTTTGAGTGTACATAATAATAGGTTTTACATTTTAAGTGTACATAATAACACTACCATTAGGTACAAAAAACACACAACATAAAAAGAAGGAAGTTTTTTTATTTATAAAGTTTTTTATGTTAACTTACTTTTAACTTTCTCGAGTACACTCTGAATATATCATTAACTTCGTATTCCTTACAAATGCTCAAAACCTTAACCTTATGGACCTTTGTGCATACTTATTTCCTTTTGTTAAAAACACCTATGTTCCCTGCCACATTGTCCTTATAAATCTCCTTTACTTGATCCTCCCTTATTATAAACATGAGGTCATCTAAAACAAAGCAAGGAATTAGCCAGTAGTAGATGTCCCTCCTCAACTAAAACTTTTCCATCTCTCTATATCCACTGAATTTTATGTCAGTTGTCCACTGCAACTATTCTGAAGTAAGGCTCCATATCAATTCATATTCATTTTTCAAATAAAATCTCATTTTCCAAGTCTACAAATATTAAAACAATCCTATTGACAACCAAACACATATTTACTTTATGTAATAAACTTTAGTAAGTTTGTTTAAATTAGTCCAAATTTCTAACCTCATTTTTTCAATCATAATTTTGATAAATTGTCTCTTCAAAAACATAATCATTTGCTAGTTACAAATTCAAGTTTTACAAACAAAGAAGCTTTATGGGTTAGATGGATTTGTACACATTAACTCTTCAATGATAGCTTTTGGAACATCTAACCCAAATATGGCACGTATTGGACTATGTTGAATTTACTTAACTTGAGGGAGAAAATGAGGATGGTGCTAAAATAAAAAATTAGTTATGGCAGATCAACTTACATTTGGTATGACAACTAGACATGCTCAAGTCCTCTAATCAAAATTATAGACTTTTTTTCCTCTTAAAAGAATCATTTCTTTTGGTGCAAAAGTTCACGAGGTCATGTATAGTCAAATGCATTTTGCTAAAACATATGAAAAGAACAACTTTAGTTAATTAGATCCTAAACTGGAGATTAAATCCAACATTAGAAGATAGTATTTACTGGTCCAAGCATCACTCAAGTACCTCTGTAATGCCTCTTGAAGGAATCTTCTAAGCATTCACTCTACTAAGGTCAATTAGAAAAAAACTAGTTTGGGTGAATTAGCCCATTCCACATGTTTCTTTCATCTTTTGGCTAGCTTTGAAAGGGAGGTTAAACACCAATTAAAAACTAGGAAGATTCCTCAATATCCCTGTAACACGTGTTCTTTGCAATTGAGAACGTAAAACCATCTCTCATTTGTTTTTCTGATGTAGCTATTCTACTTGAACATGAAACAAAATTAAAGGACTATGCAACTTGACATCTTTTGATTCTAATCTATAGGATTTAATTGCTTGGCTCCTCAAACAAAAATAGTTCATGAAGGGCGATAAAATAGTTATGCATAATAGTCTTAGGAAATATAATTTATGCAATTTGGAAGGAGAAAAATACTAGAATCTTTCATGGCAACAATTCACCAGAGGAATAAATTCTATAGAATCTCGTAACTACAACAAGGCTATAAGTATTGGCACACTAGATACACCTGTCTTGTAGTGGTTCCTTGAGAAATAAATGGAGATAGTGAGTGATTAGGAATTGTGTAGCAATAGAATAGTGCCTTTACAAGAACTTCTAACAGCCAATGTAACGATTATAGTATGATGTTAGACGATGAGGGTAGCTTGTAGTAGGGTCATTTATCCTTCTCCAGGCTTCCCTTAATAGCTTATGTATAATACCTTTTGATTATTTCAATAAAATTTTAATTTATTTTAAAAATTTTAAGATAACATTTTCATCAAATTTATTTTCTCATATGTCAATATTCATTATTAAACAAATGTATACTTGATGCTTACCCTCCCTTTTACTTTCAGCCTATTCCTACTTCTTTGTTATGAATGAGATGGTGATTTGACAAATATCTTTTTGCTCCTCTTGTTAAGTCTGTAGGAAATTGCACAAATGTCAAAACTTTTAAGCTTTTGGATACAACTATGTATAACATACCTCTCAAATAAATAATACTCGCACATAGATTACATTCATTACAACCAAATTTTAAAAAATGCCATCAGCTAAAAAATCAAGTGCATTTAATAGCAAATACGAATATATCATAAAAGAAATACTATTTCAGTATAAATTATAACACCACAACATTATATAAAATAATACTATGTTATTCTAAAAATTCCACCATATTATACAAATATGCCATTACATCATACAAAGAAGAAGAAGTCCTCAAATGGTTTCTAAATGGCAAGTCCGGGCACTTTAGTTCACAGTTACCATTGAGTTCCTACTTGTCGAAACATCTAAAATGCACTAGGTTAAGTGCAACAAAAAAATTGTCTCTCTTTATTTTTCATTCTCCTTTTGCCTTTGTTAATGAAAGAAGAAGAAGAAGAAACATGATTAAATGGTAGGAGGCAGAGAAGTTTCTCAAGAAAAGATTCTATTAATTTATAAAATTATTCTTTTATTGCCTTTACAAATTAAAATTATTTGTTTGCCCTTTATAATATTTCTCATTATATAAAACGTACATAGTAAGTGATGGCCATCACTTGCGAACTACATAGTCGCTTCCTTTTTCATAAAAGTAGAGTAATGCCCGAGGAGACTAATTTAATTACTCTTGATATATATATATAACAAAATAAATTAGAAAATATTTAAAGAGATGTCCTTTAAAATTTTTAAAATTATGAAAATCTCTTTTATACAAATAATTGATTTTAAAAAAACCTTAATATTATTTATTATTTTTAATCATTGATAGGTAATATGCCTAACATTTTTTATGTAAATAAGACGACTTGGTTTAAATAAAAGTAAATAATCCCTTATTATCACATTGTTTCATATAATGGAAGCATTTATGAGATTCGCTCTACACGAAATAGTGCTGTATATGAGTTTATTTCTTTTTATTTAATAATATCGTTTTTCTTATTTGCAATTTGGTGGACAAATAAAATTTCGCTCATATCAATTAAAACGAGTAAGTATTTCCTGTCCTCCTTTAAAATATTTGAACATTTTGTATACTACTTAAAATTAATAATTAGATATAAAAAGACATCTGATAATTTTAAAATTTTAAATATAAACTAAAAAATGTATGATCACCCAAAACATATCAAACTGAATTAGCGTCTCTAACTCGTTGACGTTGACTGTTTCCTGCCTTCGTAGACCATAAATGATGTTCTTTCTAGAGCAATATCTTCTGGGTTATCGAAATACTTGGATCACCGAAGTCCCAGTGGTAAATAGCCACTTGATACTTTTTGAAGGTAGTTAACTCGTAGTATATTTAATAGCATTTAGTGATACATTTGTTGTTGGTTGAAATAGGCACTCATAATGCACTAAGGTGAGCTGTGCAGAACGATGTGACATGTAGATTGTGGCGGCTAAACACACCATACCCGATCTTGAAATTCTTGTCAAATGCTTTTAAGGTCCCTTGCTTGAAATGAAACAAGCAATTGGTCGCCCAGTGTCATTAAATTCAATCATCTGATCAAAGAAATTTGGTAAAAGGGTCATATAAATCCTAAGGTTTTCACCAATATTCAGGTCAGATCCTAATATTTTAGAGCGTTCAAAAAGAACCCTAACGTTTTAAAAACGTTTAAAAAAAACCTTAACGTTTCAAAAATGTTTAAAAACAACCCTGGTCAAACTATCGTTAAGTTAACCCGCCACGTGGCGCAATCTGATTAGCCCGAAAATCTGCGGGACACACATGCCACGTGCACTGCCACGTGGCATATATTTTTTTTAAAATTTCATGTGGGTCCTACATTGTCACGTGCATGTGGGAACACACACGTGTCCCAATCAGAGAGCGCCACGTGGCTATTGGTTATTAACTTCTATATTAACTCTTTAAATATAACCGTTGTACATATTATTACAACAAAGTAGCTGTAGAAGGATGGTAGAGTGGTGTGCTTGCACAGGACAAGTCCTGAGTTCGATCTGCGCGAGCGTTGTTTGTTTGTCATTGCTGCTGCCAAAACGACGTCGTTTTGGAATAAAGGATGACAAACACATGACACCCACGCGGATCAAACTCGGGACCTGCATCAAGTAAGACAATTGTCTTACCAATTGTGCTATCCTCAGAAGTGGCGTTCTTATGCAATACAACCTGTATTTAAGGTAATTTAGGAAGTTAATAACCAACAGCCACGTGGCGCTCTCTGATTGGGACATGTGTGTGGGTCCCACATGCCACATGGCAGCTGACATGGCAGTGTGAGACCCATATGAAATTTTAAAAAAAAAATATGCCGCGTGGCATGTGGGTCCCGCAAATTTTCAAGCCAATCAGATTGCGCCACGTGGCACTGTCACATGGCATTTTACGGGTTGACTTAACGACAGTTTGACCAAGGTTGTTTTTAAACGTTTTTGAAACGTTAAGGTTCTTTTTAAACGTTTTTGAAACGTTAGGGTTCTTTTTGAACGCTTTGAAACGTTAGGGTCTGACCTGAATATTGGTGAAAACCTTAGGATTTATATGACCCTTTTGCCAAGAAATTTATTATACACCTAAACACTTCAATAAGTAATTATACCAATGTTATTGTGGAAAAGTGTTTTAACAGAAAGAAAGCCGAAGAATTATACGTACATAAATGGAAATTCCTTTCTTTTTGTACTGTTTTGTTTTAAGGGTCATTAGGATTAAATTACAACAAGAATTTGAACTTCCACCACCTTTTTCTTCATCTTCCTTCTCTTTTTTTCATAAATAAATTTGCAGTAGGCGACAAATTGTTTTTCATGGTATACAGACCAATGTATTAAATATCATATCGGTATCGATATCAAATTTGTTTTTAAAATAGTATTGTATCGGTACTGGTCAATACTAGTACCGTTCGAATAATAATTTAAAATTATAAATTAATTCTTAAATTTTATAAAATTTATAAAATAATTTATAAATATATTATATTGTATAGTTGTTGACTTAATTTTAAACTTAAAAAGATCAAAATACAAAAAATTTTTAAAAAATTAAAAATTTTATTATTTTTTTTCCAATATCGGCCAATATTTGAATTCGATACGAAATTGAAGAATTCAATCTCAATTTCTGGCCGGTACTGGTACTATATTGAAAACTTTGATACAAACAACTGTTCTTATCTTTTTTTTAACCACTTTCTAGATTCTGAAGCAACAAGATCTTCATGTCTAATGTAGTTTTCAGCTTTTAAGCAACAATGAACCCAGATTTTGTACTAGTTAGTGGCATATGATAAACCCCTGCCTATAAAGCTTGCAAGACATTACTTCTGTTCTCAAACTGATAACGTATAATAAACTCTCCAGATAGTCAGCTCCAAGATTGAAGCATTATTTTCAGTTACCTTATGTTTAGCCTAGGATTACTTTTCTGTATAATTATATTTCCATCTTTACTCGTATATTTTCTGTATATAAAGACCTGTAAAACTCTTGTAAAACACACAACAAATTATCAAAAATCTTTTTCTATACAATCTTCTTCATGGTATCAGAGCTAACATTTTTTTTTAGCTTTTAGTTTTGATCGTTAGCATCAACACTCCCATTCACCCTGTTCGTCTAATCCCCCACAATCAAACACTCCCATTCTCCCTCTGCTCACAATTTTCAATCACCACTTCTGCCACTTTAAAATGGCTTCTTCGACAATAGAACCTACACCCTCAAGTCCCTTACAGCACAATTCCACAACCCCGATAACCTTTCCTCTCCAAAATATAACCAATTTTATCATTACAGTTCTCGATACCTCCAACTACTTAATTTGGAGAAACTAGGTCAAAACCATTATGCGTACCTATGATTTATTGGGCCATGTTGACGGGTCCTTATCTCCACCATCCCCAACTAGCTCCACCTCGACCACTGATCACCTTCACTGGACTAAAAACGATGGTCTCGTCTACTGCGCACTCACCGCGACTCTGTCTCCGTCCATCACTCCTCTTGCGCTTGGTTGTACCATTGCCCGTGAGCTCTGGACATGTCTTGAAACCTACTTTCTACAGCAAACCACCACTCGACATTCCTTCCTTCGCCGCCGACTGCATACCATCACAAAGGGTAATTCCTCTGTCTATGATTTTCTTACCGCTTTATCATCCACTGTAGATGACCTCGTTGCAATTGGAGACTCCGTCTCTGATGAGGACTTGATGCTTTTCGTTCTTAATGGACTCCCCTCCGACTATGAGGCCTTCGTAGCAGCCATCGAAAATTGTCAGTCACCGCCGACCTTCACAGAGTTTCGCGCGAAGCTTATGCTTCATAAGCAATGCCTCCACGCTTACCATACCTCTAGGTCGTCACCAAATGAAGTTGCGCTCTTTGCCTTTGCCCACGCTGTCAGCCGATTTCTTGGACGTGGAGGACGTTGCCCTCACCATTTATCCCGCAACCCTACCTCTGCTGCTTTTCATTCGCCCATATCAATGGGTTTCGGGCCTCCCTTCTCAGCTCACCAAACACCAACCACAAACTCCCATCCAGCCCACAACCCAACACATCAACTTCTAAGAGATAAAGACCATATGGGATAAGATATCCGAAGATAGTTGGGATCTTCGTAGATATGGATGATCTTTCTTGAT
>JAOXYD010250360.1:0-16450 GCA_028565735.1 Pinacopodium congolense
AATACATAAAAATCAAAATAAAAAGTTTAACTAAACTTGTAAAATTTTTTTAATTAAATAATGTTTAAAATATTTTTGATATATTAATTAATAATTTAAAATATATAAAAATTAATATATTTATATGATGTAATAAAATTTTGCAAAAGAAAATTTTTTAAATATTTTATATTAAATAATACATGAAATTTTATTTAAACAAAAAAGAAATAGAATATTTATTTGAATACTTTTGATGAAGTAAATCTAAGATTTCAACTAATATTTAAGTTAGATCATAATATTTTAAAATATTCAAAATAATGTAAAATTTTAAAAAATATTTAGAATTAACCCTAATATTTTAAAAAAAACTTTCAAAATTAACCTTAAGCAATTGTCTTTGATTCACTTAAAGGAGTAGACTGACAAATATACGATCAAGTCAAAGGAATAGGCTACTCCTACAACAAGGGGTTTTTGATTAGTAAAGCTCCAATTTTCCACCAACTTACGATGTCCACAACAATTTGGGAAGTCAGCGTGCACGACAACTAAGGCAGCTAAGTTGTCAATTGGTTCAGATATGGAGCTTTAATGAGATTATGAGTGTCATAAATACAATGCACTCAAAGCTCTTGTATTGCTTCTTAAATTTGATGGTTTCCAATGCACAGATGACATTGTAAATTCAAGCCCCAATAGAAGTCCCATTGTTTACTTTGGCCTCAAAGCTCTGTTGTATTAAGAAGAAGAAAAAGAGAGAGGGCATTTGTTTCCCATACATTCTTGACACTTGGCGTCTAAATAATCAATTTTCTCAAAAAGCAGATTCTTGTTTAAATACTGTAATCCACGTTAAGGCAATCATGCCGCCACTTACCAGAGGATCACTAAGCAATATAAAAAGGTAGTGGGATACGAATCGTAAGTTGCTACCGATGTGGAGCTTTTCTATCGCCCATCCTATTGTTGCTAAAACCGGATGCAAGTGTTGGAAGGTGCTTGGAATTGCATGGTTGATTGTAAGAAATCAGTTCAATGAACATTAGCTGCATTCTTGACTAAGGCAAGATTTATGACCAAAATAGCCACATGGGCAACATTGAAACTTGAAATTATTTGAGTAATATCTAAGACCTAGACTGATAGGATCTAAAATAATTACTCGTTACCAATACCAGAAAAAATAACAAATATTAATGTGTTATAAATATGGGGACCTACTTCCACACGAGGAAGTGTTGGAAATGGGATAAAGACAAAACAAAAGCAAGGTCTCTTTTATTGCTAGTCAAAAAGTGTACAAATACAAAACAGGACTCATCCTAGTTATGTAGGCATAAAAACAAAACTGACCAACAAAAAAACTGGCAACCACAAATAAGATACGTGGGATATCCTTCCTATAATTCCAAAACTAATTAACAGAATAAAACACATATTTAAATGTCTACATAATTCTGTACTATATTAGAGTTTTTTTTCTGATTTTTATGATGTTCTTTATTAATTTTTGTATTTAGATAATTCAAAAATCAAATACTAAAACAAAATCAAAATCAAACAACCCCTTTAATTAACACTCTCCATGCTTCAAAGCTATTAACTCTCATAAGTAATATAAACTTATCATGCTTGGAAGATGGCAATGACTTAGTAAGTATTTCAGCAACTTATTCATTTGTGCCATAATGCTTCAATTCAATTGTTTCTTCAGCAACTAAATCTCAGATGAAGTGGTAATATATATCAATATACTTGATTCTATTGTGAAAAGCCGGATTTTTAGTCATTGCAATTGTTGCCTTGTTATCACAATATATTTGGGTTGCATTTATTTGATCTTGGCTAAAATTCGCTAAAAATCTCCTTAGCCAAACAGCTTGAGAGACTGATCTGGTTGTAGCGACATATTCAGCTTATGATGATTCGGCCACAATTTCTTGTTTTTTTATAACTCTATTAAATGGCTCTTGTACCAAGAGGAAAAAAACATAGCTAGAAGTGCTTTTTCGATCTTCCAAAGAACCTGATCAATCATTATCAGTATAACCAAATAATTTGAAATTTGATGCTTTTGAGTATCGAATCCCATAGTCAACGGTCCTAGCCACATAACAGAGGATCCTTTTTGCGGCTTTGAGGTAATGCATTGCTGGTTTATGCATAAACGTGGAAATAACACTAACTGAAAATTCTATGTCATGTCTTGTATGAGACAAATAGTTCAGCTCACCAACCTTACTCCTAAAATATTTTCCACTTGCTAAACTAGTTCCATCACTAGCTACGAGAATCTCATTCACATTCATGGGAGTTGGTGCTATTACATAGTTCAACATATTAAATCGTTTCCATAGATCAGTGGCATATTTTCGTTGTGAAGTAAAAATTCCATCAATACATTGAATTACCTCTAAGCAAATAATGCAACAAATCCAGATCAGACATTTCAAAAATTTTCATCATAGTGGACTTAGATTAAGTAACAATATACCGACTTAGATTTAGGAACAATATACTCACAAAATCCATATATGTGATATTATCAACACAAAGTCAGATTGGAAGAAAATTAGTACCTTGCTTTTTCACATAGAAAGTTAACTCATTTTTACTTCATTCAAATTCATTTTTCAGGAAATAGGAGTCTATTTTATTGTATCATGCACAGGAGTTTGCTTGAGGCCATATAAAAGCTTCTTCAACTTATAAACCTCACTTTTGGAATCACAAATAGAATACCTTTCAAGTTGAGTAACATAAACTTCTTTAAATAACTCATCATTCAAAAGGGTATATTTTGACATCAAATTGGTAAATGACCATTTCTAGTTATGCTACAAGTGCAAGGAAATTTCTCACGATTTTAAAACGTGCAATTGGAGAGAATGCCTCTTTAGAGTTTCCATCTCCTCTTCTCTTCTCTCTATTTAACTCTCTAACTGATACTTTGTGTTCATGGTTATAGCATCTATGAAGTTATATATAGATGATTGACGTATGTAATGGCGATACATAAGTATTGCATGACGTTAGGCTTTTGGTATCCTATAACTTGCATAGAGACAAAAAAAAATTAAGTCCCACCTTTTTCAACTACTCTCCCTCCCAAGTCCCACCACTAGAAGAATTTTCTCAATGTCGATGAATAGGTATTGCATGACGTCAAGCTTTTGGAGTCTTGGTTCCCATTAGGAAAATATTTGATAAGTATAGTAAAGGACTCCATTTATGCTAGAGAACTGCACATACATGTAAATGAATCAGAGGAAGTTCATCAGTAGAGTAAAGAAGAAAAATCTAGTGCGAGGACGTGGCATAAGCAGAGAGTTGCAGGAAGATGAACGATGCATTAGAGAAAGTCAGATCAGTATATTTTTCTTATAAATCATTTTTATCTTTTACCTGCTGAAGTATTTGAATTCCTACTCCAACGACCAACTGGGTCCTTTTGCAATAGTATCAGATGGATGAACACATGCATATAATAAGATCAAAATCGCTTAAATATAAACGAAAAGTAAAACATTTTTGCCCGAATGATGGTGAGCATCTATATACCACCATTCTTAAAAAGAATCAAAATGAATCTATATACCTTAAATTCCATAAAACATTTTGATATTTTCACAAAGTCGTAATCACAAGTACCCATCACTTGCTAGTGACCTAGTCGACCCCTAAAGAGAATCACCTTTAGTTTTGATATTGCCGTATAGATAAAATGCAGATCCAATTAACTGTCACGAACAAGACTACAAAAGATTAAAATCCATGCTTCAAGTCAAAGAACTATACATACATTTAGATTCCTCAGCTAAGTACTTCTCTTTCTATAACCGTTAAATATGCTAAAACCTTGACCATACTCAACAACTAATGGTATTTATCCATAGAAGAAAAAATTCAAGAAGAAGATACATTTATGAATCAATTAAAAAATTGTATACTTTCTCCTCAAATTGGACGGAAATGATCATAACCCATAAGCTTACCTACTCAAACGATGATAGTTAGATGAATCAGACAGCCCTGTTGGGGTTTTAGACATCTGTTAGTTTTGTCTATCTATAAACACTCTCCAGAGACCTATAAACCTTTCTTTTGTAGCATATTTGCACCTCTTCTTCTTCAATCATTTTAGAAGTAATCTCTTCTTAACTGCAGGTTGGATCAAACTCTGTGAAGCCCTTGTTCTTGTTGAAGTTTAATTTTAAATTAATTAATGTTAAAGTCTAGATACATGAATATTTAAGTTCACTGTTAGGAATTTAATTGTGTTCATATATTGGTTACATTATTAAATATGGTCCATGTATGATTTTGAGTTCATGTATTGTTTATTTATTTGGGTTCATTAATGGGTTTATGTACTTAGATTTGAAGGGTCATCTTTTGTACCTATAAATACCTGTTTGTACTTAAATTCAAATCATTCAAGTGAAATACAACCCCTTCTTATAAACAATTATTTTCTCTCAAAACTTCCTCACTTATCAATAAATTAGTATCATAGCCAAATTCTTAAAGAAATGGCAAACAATGGTAGAATATACTCATTTCAATTCCCTTGCCTTATAAAAGAAAATTATGAAACATGGTGTCTTCGTATGAAAGATGCTTGAGAGATTGTAGAGAAATGTTTTATACAACCTCAAAGTAAAGACGACTTACCTCAAAGTAAAAAGAATGCTTGGTCAAAGATAAAGAAGAAGGATCAATTGGCCCTCACCCTCATCCATCAATGTTTAGATAATTCAATATTTGAGAAGGTGGCTGATGCAACTACTTCAAAGGAAGCATGGGAGATTTTGCAAAATTCCTTTCAAGGAATTAACAAGGTGAAAAAGATTTGACTCCAATCATTGCGAGGTGATTTTAAATCTTTACGCATAAAGGAATCCAAATCAATCTCAGATTATTACTCGCAAATGAAGGCCATTGTAAATCAAATGAAGAGGTTTGGAAATACAGTTGAAGATGTTCAAGTGGTGGAAAAGATTCTTCGCCCCTTAACTCCAAAGTTTGATTATGTGGTTTGTGTTATTGAGGAATCCAAAGATCTAGACTCTTTGAAACTTGCACAATTAGATGGCTCTTTGCAAGCACATAAAGACAAGATCAAGAGGAGGCAAGATGAATCTTTAGAGCAAGTACTTAAAGCAAAGGTTGCGTTAAAAGATGATGACGGAGAAAGTAATTAAAAAGGAAGAGGACGAGGACGTGGTTGAGGTCGTGGTCATAGTCATGGTCAAGGACGAAGTTATATAGGAAGCAATAAAGGAGATTATAATAACATCAACAATCATGATAAAAACAATCACTCATACAAAGGCCAAGAAAAATCAAGAGGAAGAGAAAGAGGGGGTTATAATTCTAGACAAAATGAAAGGAGGTATGATAAGTATAATGTTGAGTGCTACAATTATCATAAATTTGGACATTATTCTAGGGAATGTTACGCTACACCTAATCATGTTGAGGAGCAAGTCAATATTATTGACAAAAGTAAGGATTAAAAGAGCCTACTTTGTTGCTAGCACTCAAAGATGATGCACAAAAGGATGAAAGTACATGGTTCTTGGATAATGGAGCAAGCAATCACATGTGTGGAGATAAAGGAAAATTCATGGAGCTTGATGAAAAGCTGGAAGGCTATGTTTCTTTTGGAAATTCTTCAAAGATCCAAATTTTTGGGAAAGGTACTATTATAATTTCTTCAAGATGGAAGTCATAGACTTGTTAATAATGTCTACTATGTGCCTAAGTTGAAAAATATTATTTTAAGTTTATGGAAACTTCTTAAAAAAGGATATGAAATCTACATGAAAGATTATTGTCTTTAGCTTAGAGATCAACATGCTCAATTGATTGCTAAGGTGTTTATGTCGAAGAATAGAATGTTCATGTTGAATATCAAGACACTTGAAACAAAGTGTTTAAAAGTGAATATGAAAGGCGAAGCATGACGATGGCATATGAGATTCAAGGAGGATTTTTCCCAAAGAAGTGGTGATAAGAGCAACTGAACCCCTTTAACTTATTTATACCAACGTGTGTAGACCAATCAAGACATTGATAATAGGTAAAAGTAGACACTTCTTACTTTTTATTAATGATTATAGTATAAAAAAAACTTGGGTCTATTTTATAAAGTAGAAATCAGAAGCATTTGAAGCATTTAAAAAGTTCAAGGCACTTGTGGAGAACGAAAGTGGCTATACAATTAAAGCTTTAAGGTTCGATAGAGGAGGCGAGTTCACATCCAAGGATTTCTATAATTTCTATGAGTTACATGAAATTAGTCGTCCTTTAACAGTCCCATAATCATCCCAACAAAATGAAATAGCCGAGCAGAAGAATAGAAAAATTCTTAACATGACTTGATGTATGTTGAAGGCTAAGAACATAATTAAAGAATTCTGGGTGGAAGTTGTTTATTGTGCAGTATACTTGTCAAATTGGTCTCTTACAAGAAATGTCAAAGACTAAGCACCGCAACAAGTGTAGAATGGATTAAAGCCCATTGTTACTCATCTAAGAATTTTTAGAAGCATAGCATATGCTTATGTGCCACAACAAGAAAGATCCAAGCTCGATAATCAGAGTATTAAGCATGTATTCATTGGTTATGACCCAAACTCTAAAGGCTACCGATTATACAACCCAAGCAATGTAAGGATTGTTGTAAGTAGAGATGTGGAATTTGATGAAGGAGTTACATTCGATTGGGAGACACAAGAAGAAAGCACCTATGACTTTTTTTCCATACTTTGAAGATGAGGAGTAAGAAACCATAATGAATTTTCAAGAGACAACTCCTCCTCCTTCTCCTAATACACCTCATTCTCCTTTTTCGTCAACGCATGAAGAAAGTTCAAGCGATGAAGCATGAAAAATGAGGAATATTTATGATATCTATGAACAAACAGAAGAAATAACTGATGTTAATGTAAGTAATTTGTTTTGTCTTCTTGTTGACAATGAACCTTTAAATTTTAGGGAGGCTATAAAGGGCAAAAGATGGAGGTAAGCTATAAAGGAGTAGATTAAGGCAATAGAGAAAAACAACACTTGAGAATTATGAACTCTTCCTAAGAGTCATAAAGCTATAGTCAAATGGGTTTACAAGATAAAAAGGAATGCAAATGGAGATGTAGAGAAATATAAAGTAAGGCTTATTGCTAAAGGCTAAAAACAAAAGCATGGAGTAGATTATGATGAAGCATTTGCACCTGTTGCTCATATGGAAACTATTCATTTGTCGATCTCTTTTGCAACTTAAATGAAGTGGAAGATCCATCAATTTGATGTAAAATCAGCTTTTCTAAATGGAGAACTTCAAGAAGAGTTCTTTATTGAACAACCTTTTGGCTTTATAGTCAAAGGTAATGAGGATAAGGTTTTGAGATTGAAAAAGGCATTGTATGAATTAAAGTAAGCACCAAGGGCATGAAATACTCGCATCGACAAGTACTTCCAAGATAATGTGTTTGTTAATTTTTCTCATGAATATACTTTTTACATTAAATCATATGGAAATGGAGATATTCTACTCATTTGTCTTTATGTGGATGATCTTATTTTTACCGGCAATAACCCAAATTATTTCAAGAATTCAAGAAAGCTATGTCATTAGAGTTTGAAATGATAGATATTGGATTGATGTCATATTATTTGGGCTTGGAAGTGAAGCAAACAAAAGATGACATTTTTATTTCACAAGAAGGATATAAAAAGGAAATATTAAAGAAGTTCAAAATTCTTGATTGCAATCCCCTGAATACACCCATAGAGTGTGGAATTAAATTGACAAAGTTTGAAGATGGACATAAGTAAGATTTTACTATATTTAAAAGCCTTATTGGATGCTTGAGATACTTGACATGTATGAGACCAGATATTTTATTTGTAATTGGGTTGATAAGTCGTGTCATGGAAGCACCTACATATACTCATATGAAAGCAGCTAAGAGGAGTCTTCACTATATCAAAGGTACAATTGACTATGGAGTGCTTTATACATCATCTATTGATTTCAAGCTTGATGGGTTTTATAATAGTGACTTTGTGGGAGATATTGATGATAGAAAAAGAACAACTAGTTTCATGTTTTTTATGGATGATTATGCTATTGCATGGAGTTTAAAGAAGTAACCTATTGTGACTTTGTCAAGTTGTGAATCTGAATATGTAGCTTCAACTTCATGCACTTGTCATGCTATTTGGCTTAGAAGGCTATTGAATGAACTTCCCTTGCCACAAAAGGAAGCAACTAAAATATATATTGATAACAAGTCTGCACAAGCATTAGCCAAGAACCCAATTTTTCATGATCGAAGCAAACACATAGATACAAGGTATCATTTTATTAGAGAATGTATTGCAAAGAATAAAGTGGATCTTAAGCATGTGAAGACTAATGATCAAGTTACAAATATTTTTATGAAATCATTCAAATTTAAAGTTTTTCAATATTTGAGAACAAGACTTAGAGTACAGAAGACAATTTCAAATTAAGGGGGAGTGTTGAAGTTTAATTTTAAATTAATTAATGTTAAAGTCTAGATATGTGGATGTTTAAGTTCATTATTAAGAGTTTAATCGTGTTCATGTATTGGTTACATTATTAAAAATGATCTATGTATGATTTTGAGTTCATGTATTGTTTATTTATTTGGGTTCATTAATGGGTTTATGTACTGAAAGTTGAAGGATCATCTTTTGTACTTAGAAATACCTCTTTATACTTAAACCCAAATCATTTAAGTGAAATACAACATCTTCTTCTAAACAATTCTTTTCTCTCAAAACCTCCTCACTTATCCATAGTTCTTATTCTTCAAGTCCTTCTTTGTGTTGAAGTAGCGGTACGTTATGGTGTTCATCGCTGAGCTATGTTAGTTATTGAACGACCACCAACTTAAAATCGAATAAACCCTTTTGGGATTTACACAAATTCTATGATTTTTCCATAAATGTGGTGAATATGGATGAACCAAGTTAAGATGACGAAGAAATTAAAAAGCGGAGAGCTTGTTTGTTCCCTATCTGGGTTTGCTTTATATATGAGTATGGAGCATATAGAGACTAATTTTGAAGGGTACGTGTTATCCGAAATTACTAGGTTGGTGGGATGAAGATGGCTCAAAGATGTGAATAAAAAATTTCCTTTTTATTTTTTAATTTTAACTTCTAATTTTAAAGTGAGAAATTGCTAAACTCGTCATAAACTACCAAATAAAAAAATTACCTAACCTACCTAACTAAATAGCTAGGGCAAGTTAAGGTCGATCCCATAGAGAGTTAAGGTAAATTGCTATCTCTAATGTTGTTCAAAAGGGGGGAAAAAAGAAAAGAAAACCCCTAGAAGTAAAAGCCATTAAAACTAAATACTAAATACAGTTAACCAATCTTGGGAATGACTAGCCTAAGCTACAATCTCGTAAGCTCGGATTGTGTAACTTAGAGAATTGGAATTATAGGCTAAATTGATTAAGTTCACTAACAAATTCAATTAGCCTATTGTTACTTATAGAAATCACTAGGACTATTACGTATCACAAGTTTATTTCTAACAATAAAATTAGAAATTAAACTTAGGATGGACAATCCTAAGAATTAATCTTTAATTCATGTCATTTATATGGAATTCCAATTTAATCTTTACTTAAATCACAATGCTTAATCAATTCCTAATCACTTCTCACAATTATCAAGCCAAAATCCCATTACTATCTTCCAACCCAAAACTAAACTAGCTAAACATAATTAAATTAAGCAAAACAAAATTTAAATAAACACAAAACATAACTAATTAAAAGAAACTAAAGGCTGGAAAATTATAAGCACTAAAGGAGGAATACAAATTGACATTTAAATTAACACAAACACTAATTAACTAAGCTATTACTTAAGGAACCAAAACATAGTTAAACTAAACTTAAACGAAAACTCTAAATAAAAATTCCCGCAACTATAAATTATGTAAAAACTGAAATTAAATTAATTAAAACCTAAGGAAAGGCATAAATCTAAACTATCAAACATATATTAACCAACTAAATTAAGATTAGGTTAACTAACGAAATAAAGACTAGAAATTAAAAACAAGAAAGCTGGAAAATTAAAACTAATCTAAGAAGTCAAAATTCAAGCAATAGTGCAATCTCAAATAGGACCACTTCTTTCAAGGTCTCTGCTTAGTGTAAACATCTAGACAGGGCTTCGTTCAATAAACCTTGCATCTTCTCACGAACCTCTTCTCTTCCACTCTTGAGATCCTTCATGGTTTAGTTCATCTTTGTGAACTTATCTTATCCTTCAGTTATGAAAATCTCCAACTTAGGTAGCCTAGCATCAATTTCCACCAAGGCTTCCCTTGACCTCGACTCTCTCTCTCTCTCTCTCTCTCTTTGATTACTTATTTGGTTCCTTAATATAGGTAGTCTCCCTACTTCCTACATTGACTATATTTCAAGCAAAATAATATACTCAAGCAAAGTACGTATTTGAGAATTTTTCTTTAATACCAACTAGATTGAGACCTTGGCTTTAATACAAACTATAATGAGTTTTAACTTTATCCTTGGAACGATGTAACACTAGTAAACTCCTTGACTTAGGAATGCCTTCCTTGCTTAAGAATGCTAATTCAGCCTTTATTTAAGTACTTCTTAAGAGTACTGTTATCAATACCTTACGGAAGCTAACAAATAATAAAGGTGGAAAGAACACACAAGAGTTTGAAGAACTTGGAGAATAATCTTATTACTCGAGAGAATTACAAGATATATGGCAGATATACAAGTAAGACCCATAGTGTATTTATAATCCTCTACCCCTCAGTAGGTGGTTGGGATCATTTCAATCTAATGGCTTATAATGATTCTCAAGAATAATCTATACAAATATCCCACCAATCACTCCATTATGATTATACTATCTATAAGGTTCTAGAGTGTTCCACCCATATCTAGTCTAATTGAGAGTCTTCTAGAGAATTTTGGGATCAAATTAGACAACTCCTTTAAGTGCAAAGTCTAGTCATGCTATGGAACTTCCAAGGTCATTTACACTAGGAAGTTATTGCATAAAAGCTGGTGTCATAATAGCTTTAATGATGTTTGATATGTTACCTGTAATGCCAAGTCCTTTGAACACAAAATCATCAACTGTGATTATTTTTGGGTTTCTGCATGCATATCCTTTCTTTCACCTTTTATTTTTACAACACAAAATTTAGCTACATGAGAGTAGGATGAGGATAATCAAATAATACATACGAAGAAGATGAGGATATGGAGCTATTTCATTAGTGTTGCTTCTACTAAATGGTAACTTTAGGTTATGGTCACTTGGATTGGCATATATAAACATGTCTATAAACAAGATGTAATATGAATTCATTGTCTAGAAAATGACAATAGAGGACCATATTTTGGAAAGGTGGGGTTTAATGGCCCCAATTATGTTGGAAAAAAAAAACAAAAAGCCGCCTTTTAAGATCAATTAATCTCTATTTCTAGAGGCCTTCTTTGGCAATTAATTTTATAATCAATAAAAAATATGAGAAAAATAAATGGATATATAAGCATTTAGACCATTTAATAGCATAATGAGTGGTAGAGTAAAGCACTCTTAATGTAGTGAAAAGTATGGTATAAACACTTTTAATCATTGAATGATGAAAAGAAATTTTGTGGGTTAAGACTAGCACTTGAAGAGAGAAGAAGGGGAATTTAAATAGCTAAAAGTGATAAAATATTCAACAATTTGTATTATAAATTTAAACCATTGGAACATTGAGTGGCATACAGCAATGTGGTACAAAATTACACTAGTTAGAATGCTTTTAATTCTATAAATAAATATATACTCCTTGTTTTGTTAATCCTAATAGTAAAGGGAAAAAATGGTATACAACAGTGATGATGTTCCTTCCATTTTTTGATAATCAACCGTAGAGATTTTGATCGTTTGTTATTTGGTTGAAAGTTGAAACAGAAAATGCCTCTAGCCCTGTGCAAGCTATATAAACTGAGTGTTAATTTACTACTTGTTAAACCAATATAGCATTTTGGATTAGCAAGATAAATTAATACTACTTAATGACGTCACCTTTATTATATCAGTAACTCTATTGCTAATAACTTGTTGTTAATGACTGTCATCACTTTAGCAATTAAAAAATTTGTAGGGGAGCTCACTCTTTGATATAATTAGAAAAGGGTTAAGGAGATGTTTATAAAGCACAACAATTGTAGTCATCTAGAGCCACTGGAGTAAAGTCTTACAACTAAGTCACTTGTTGGTTCATGCTCTACAGCTAACCAGTTAACTGTAGATTTGTGACATATTTTATTAATGCATTATTTATCTTATGCATATTTTTTTAATTAAATAATGTATAAAATAAATTCTATGAGATATATATACTTTTGTAGATGAAATTATAATGGAGACTATAATTATAAGATTTCTATTGTAATTAAGTATTATCTATAAGTTGTTCCTAATTGTTATTCTATTAAGATTAGACATTAATAGAGCAGAAAAATAAGCAAACATTATGTTTCTTTCTTATAAAGCAAGTAGTCGATGTTATAAACTAAAATATGAAAATATTTAAACAAACATATAGATGCTTATTAGAGAACAAGCTTACTAAACTTACCCAATATAAGAATTTTATAAGGAACATTACTTGTGTGTCTATGAAAATACTTATTGCGATGATTGTATAAGTGATCCTTAGACTTGAGATGTCTAAGGTATCTTATTTAGGGATTGTCATATTCTGATACTACTTAGGATTTATTCTAACCATGGATAACTTACTTAATAGTCATTGGATATAGCATGAAATATATAAAGATAGATGAATGATTAATATAGGATTTGTCATTCTAAAGTAATTTAGAACAATATTCTATTGTTCTTAATTAATATTGATTTAAGAAATCCTTAGCCAAAGTAGAATGATATTTTAAAAATTGTTTGCAATTATTATTAACAAAATTAATTTCTAATGGTATAGAACTAATATGATTAAACTTAAATAGAGTAGAAACTAATTTCATCTCTATGTCTATTAGCACAGTATATGATAAAATAATTGAATTATACAAAAAAATCATACGCAGGAAAATTAAGTTAAACTATTTTGCATTCCTAATATCTAAGTGGTCATGATGTATAACACCAATCTTGATATATGGTTAAAATTATTTAATTAAAAAATTAAAAATAAATTAATAGGAGCTTAATTTATCTAACTCTAATTATGAATTAGAATTAGAATTTATAATTATGGTTAACATATTGGGAACTTAATGGGTCACGCATAAAGATTAACTAAGGAGAGCAAAATTAATTAATTTAGACTTAATTGTAAAGTTTTAGAAACACTAAAGATCAAATATATGATTTTTTTATTTTATTAAGATTAAATCATAATTGAAATCATAATTATAATTAAAATAACACTTTAATTGAAATCATGTTTAATTTTAAAATTAAGAAAATATTATTTTTATCTTATATACAGGAAGAAAATAGTAAAGAAGTTAGCACATTTCATTTTCTTTATCTCAAATGTTGAGTTTCTCTAAGGTTAGTTTATGGATACTATTTGAGGTAGAACATGTATGCGACTTAAGTAATTCTTCTATCATTAACAAATTCAAGAAGAAACATAAACGTAGATTAAGCTTCACAATAAGATACAAATTTATATTCAAACTTTATTTTATTTTATTTTTAATCTAATAGTGACATAAAATAAAGTGATCTTAGCTTTTGAGAAATTTAAAATATTTTATTTTATTTTTGTTGTGTGATATGATCATATATCGATTTCTTAATAACTATGACTCTAATTGACCCGCTTGTAGTTTCTTGGTTCATCAAAAGAAATTTATAATTAAATTTATTTATAGTTAGGTCTGAACTAAAACTTGGAATGTAGGTAAAAGTTTTGTTTCAATTTATGCTTTTAGATATAATTATGTCTCTTTAGGTTCATGAGTGAAATTTTAATCTATAATAATAACTTAAAATGTAAGTTAGTAAAATGTTTTTAGTTGTGGTATTATATACACCTCAAATTGAACCAATAACCTTTTGCATGTTGATGTATGGGTCTCTATTTGAGTTGAGATTCAAGTAATTTGTATGTAATAACATCATAAATAGTTGCTCTATCATCTTATATGCAATTGATTTTTTTGTCAATTGTCCTTAAATAAAATAAGCTCAACTAAACTGATCATTTAACGTATAATTTCATAATTAATTCAAGACCAACTTTTTGGTAAGTGCACCGATTAACAAGTAATATAGTGGAGTATATTTAAGATTTTGAATATAGATACCACTAGAAAATAATGTAATGCCTAGGTCACTTAGATTACAATTATCTATAGAACACTGAATTGCAATTTAATTAATTAAAAGATTACAAACCTAAATTAGAAACTTAGAAAGCTTCCAATTGACTACAACTAAGGTTTAAGATTGAGTTTCCTAATTGCAATTATTCAGTTAAGGATCAGGTGGTTGATGAATTAATTGATTTAGTGTTTTTAATGTCAAATCTAGGATATCTTCACTAAATTAAAACAACGTTATGCTTAAGTACTGCCTAATCTCTATTGATCCTATTATGAAGTTTAGTCATGCATCAAACTTAGGTAATAAGTCTAAAGTTCAAGAAGTCTAGTCCTAAATTTCCTTCTTTTAAAACTAATAACCTCATGATTAACTAAAATTTAGTCATTCACAGATTAAACCATGTTGTATATTGATTTTTCCAATAACTTAGGTTGTTTTCTTAATTCCTAGATTATTTAATGGCTTTATCTGATGGCATTAAGCATTTAATAAACAAACATTAGTTCATAAATAATTCATTTAAGACATCCATTAATATATTAAACAACTTGAACTTAGTTGAAAATCCATCTTAAGAACATATATTAATCAAGTTAAAAATCCATCTTAAGAACATATATTAATCAAAGAACTAAACATTACGCATAATCTATACTTAACCTTGATTAATCTAACATAATAACATTAATACGAGAATTTAGATATCATTAAAACACATCTCCAGATGGTGATCTAGCTTTGGATAACGTGTATCAAGCCTCTAAATCCATAAAACAACATGAAAAACTTAATTACCATGGATTAAAATGACAAGTAAAAGAAAAACAACATAAAACTACTTTGATCTAAAAAACAAAAGAAAACTAAGTGTTGGCTACCTAACTACGAGTTTTTTCAGACGTCTCTTTGTCCTCACTTAAGTCTTGGAGATGGTTGTTATCAATGGAGCTGTGTGTCTGGCTCAATTATTGAAGAAGCTGCTAGAAAATTTATCTGTGCCTTATCAATGGTGGTTGACTCAAAGAACAACGTTGTTAATAACTTATATCTACAACCTGTAATGTCAGGTGCAGGGACCTTCAACATGGGTTGGCCAAACCCACATTGATGGTTTGAACCTTGATGTTTTTTTTTCCTTTTTGCACATATATTCAATTATTCACATCAACCTACAATGTGGGTAATTTTACATTAAACAATACTTAGAAACACTATTAATTTGATCCTTAACAATTCTCCCATACTTCAGTATTTGCTTATCCTTAAGTAAACCAAACCAACATTGAATTTTATAAATAAAATATAATTATAAGAAAATTTTCAAATTCATTCAGCGGAATCATTGAAAGATTTTCCTAATTTATTTAATTATAAAACAAATCATCAAGATATTATCATAATTAATTAATCATGTTAATTAACAATCATTTTCAATTTTCAATTTTCTTTAAACTTCAACCCGAATCACACCAATCATTTCTTTATATAAAAGAAATATTCACAAAGCAAAATGAATAATCTTTTAAATAAAATTAAATATTTTATTTATTGATAACATAAAAATACAAAATTGAGTTTAAAAGCATAGTTAAGAAGTCATTTAGGCTTTTTAAGTGAAAGTAAACACTTTATTATGAACATTCTTAGTTACTCAATTAAATCACATCACATCAATTGAATACTAACATCACTTAATAACTTTGACCTTTTTATTGGTTCAAAGCCAATAGAATGAATTTATTACTCACTCATTCAAACAATTTTTTTCAACCTCATTTTCTTTAATTTTTCTTTCAATTGAAACATGGTGATGAAAATGTTTAAAAGAAGTTAAAATTCACTTAGGAATAAACATTTTATATAAAGAAAATAATTGATAAGTATGCTTTCGAGTTATGTTTCTAGGTTATTTTTAGGTTTTTTAAGTTTTTTTGTGTTTTTTAACTTTAGTTTATTTGATCTTTTGCATCTTTTCATGATCTTTAAAGCATTTAGTTGTTTCTTTACATTATATAGTGTTTTAGGGTGGATTTGGAACTTATTTGAAGGATGGATTGATGTAATTTGGTGG